>JAYECN010006854.1:0-29443 GCA_035222435.1 Microcambeva ribeirae | reverse complement strand
GCTGTAGGTGACCCTGCGTGTGCAGGGGGGTTGGACTAGATGATCTCTAGAGGTCCCTTCCAAACTTAAGCATTCTATGATTTCTATGATTTCTATGAAGCTTTGAATTCCTCTTCTCAGCTCACTTCCAGGGACAATGGATGGGAAGAAATTTAGTCGTGAGCTAATAGTGATTTTTTCAGGTTCTGGCTCATTTTCTGTTTTTGCAAAATAGGCAGAAACGTGAGAATTTAAGCAAATTGTCAAATGTGAGGCAATTTTCAGTCCTCGAACATAAACGTTGAAATCAGAAGTACAGCAGAGGAAGAAGCCTTGCCAGAAAGGGAAAGCTGCTGCAGCTCAGTGAACATCCAATTGATCATACAGGAACGCTGAAGAGGGTCTCCTGATAACAGCTCCCCGCTGCAGAGCAGAGCAGCACTGTGAATCCACAAGAAGGTGAGGGGTTAAGTTTGCAGGAGATACTCTTAATTCTTCCCAAAAAATATGACCTTGGAATTGCTGAATAATAATGGCCATGGCAGAACTTTGAGATATAAATAAATCCTGTCTAGGACTACTCTGTGGAGAAAGAGTCAGCCTTTAATCTTCCAGGGCTATGTCAGACTTAAGGGTATTTCTCAACAATAAATGAAAATATTTAGCTTGTTGCTGTAAATTGTATTCCTTCTGAACCACATCTATCGTGTTTGTGTCAAAGCCCCGGATTTAATTCATTATGTGACACCTAAAATTTGATGGGGACAAACACAATGAGTTATGTTAAAAAAGAAAGGATTTTCACCATTGTGCTGGAAAGCATGGGATGACACATAGTTCATGGATCTTTTGATTTGACGAAAAACAGCATAAAGTCCAAAGCAGGTTCCTAATGTGCAACTTTTGAGTCACGCTCTGCCTAGGCAGCTAATGGTCAGCTTTTAAGTTCTGAAACTATGCTTGAAATGTGAATGAAGGTAGCTTTAGTTTTTAACTGGAGAACAAAACCTGCCAAGCTTGTGCAATAGCACCTAATAACCAACCATATCAAATACTTTGAAAAGGACTGAACCTACAATTCCTACCGAGTGACCTATTTCAATAGCAAAATATACACTGCTGGGGAGCTGTATTGAAGCATTATGGGTATTGGCACTAACTCAGAAAAACCCCCGTCTCCTGGAACAATGCTGGGGTTATTTATTGGTGCCTTTGGAAGTTACAGCACCTTTTGGGCCTCACTTGAGCTCAATTTGCCATCTTACAAATAACTGAAGCAAGAGCTACTCAGTGTGCTACTCAGCATCAGGCAGTGAGCAAATTCGCACCATATGCAGTAGGTACCTTTTCCTTAGCTATGGCAATCCTGACACAAAAGTACACACCTGGGGCCACGTAATTGAGGATCCACACTTCTTTTGTCTCCAGGCTACTCTCACTGTGGTTTGGGACAGTCCCAATAGGAGCTGCTTTTCTAAGTCCACTAAGTACAAAAATGCCGGGTAAAGCCTCAAAACAGCCTAATTCAGTTGAATGAGAAGGTTTAAAACACATGGGAAGAAATCTGAACTCTTTTTCAGAAGAATCTATTAAAGATTAATAGAGAAAAGCATCAGGGGAAAAAGAGTAGCAAGAGCAAAATAGTTTTAAAAGTGATGTTTCCAAAACTTGAGTCTTCATCTCTTTTTCAGACACATCTATAATCCATCCCATTGCCTCCCAAGGAGAGCTTTCCTGACCTGCAGAGGTAGATAGCTGATTCCCTTTATCCTGAATTTATCGTTATAGAAGTCCCCTTGCAGGTTTGTGAATTAATAACAGGACAATTCTTGTATCTTACCTGAGTGAAGTGACTATTATTTAGTGTATTTTCATGCTGTTTATTTTCAAGCATTTGGATTGGTAGCCTCCCTTTTCCCTTCGGAGAAGATTTAAATCTCTCAGATGCATACTGGGTATGCAGTAACTGTTCTTAAGGTTTTACTGTAAGACCTAGGCCCTTTGCTGGCCTAATGATATAGTAGGTAAAAACACAGAAGAGGTAAAGAGGTACATCTTTTTTTTTTTTTTAAATCAGTTTTCTTGCAATATCAGATATCCAAAATAAGCCTATGAAAGCTGATGAAGGGAACAAAAAAAGCCCAGGTGGCACATACTCCTACGGGAGGCCTACACTAACGCCTGTCTCTCTGCAAAGGGTGAAACAGTGCCAAGAACAAGCAGACTGATTTTGAGCCAAGTGAACTTATTTCCTTTAAATCAATAGACTCATACCAGTATGAAGTTTTTAACTGATGGATCATTCTTAAAGTACTTAAATACGGCTCAATTTTAAATAATCTTGAATCTACGTTTTTTTAAGTATCATATTATATAGCATTTCTTTATTCTTCCTATTACCATCTTTATTTAGCTTTATTCCAGGGCCTTCCTTTTTTGACTGATTTTCCCAACAAATCTCTCATAGTTTCAGACTGACTGTACCAACATCATCGAGGACCTTACTCACCATGAAAATGGTAATTATTTAAAAAGAGGGTGACATGACATTAAAAAATGAAGTTGGTATGAAGTGTCTTAAGAATTCCTTTCAAAAAAACAGTTCAGTGAAGGCAAGGAATTCTGCCAGCTAATATAAGGCAGAAGGTATCAAGATCTGCTAATTAGTGTCTTCAAGTGATCAATCTGCTATTTTGATTACATCACAATGATTTCAATTCTTCAAATATATGCTCTGTCACACCAATAGTTCTATCATTTACAATAAGAGTAAAGCATCTTTAGCAGGAATTTCTTCAAAAAGGAAATTCCACTTGTCCAGTAATGAACATGCATGTTGTTGCAATAGACTGTGAGTAGTGTTTCTAATTAAGATAATCATAAAGCTGCATTATTTTTTTCCTTTCTTGTTTTAGCCTTGCTAAAGAATGCATGGCCTCATGCAAACAAATACTGAATTGGCATATTTCAAATCATGTATTTTTACTATTTAGGAGGTCAACACAGAACTTCAGTTTTTAAGGTATGCCATGGATGGGTGTCTTTGATGGACTGTTTTTCTTGCATCAGCAAACTCATTTTCTTGGATCCTGCTACAGATTTGATCTTAGCTTTCAGAACAGGGAAAATCAGTGTGAATATCAGCTGAATGTCCTGAGGCAATTGTGTCTTACTGATAGTGAAATCAATTCTGTCCAAGGATAGAGTTCTGCTATCTTATCTGTAGGGCTTTTGCTGAAAAGTTTCCCAGATACTCCACAATGGTAAGACATTATCTATTTTCAGGGTTGTAGCTACTGTATAAGGAATCAGAAGAAAGAAAATGTTGAAGCATGATAAACATGCTGCTCAGAAATACTGGTGAAAGCTGCATCAGAAACACTTCTTGTGCCCATAATGCCTCCAAATAAATTAGGTCATGCTGAGTAACAAGAAGCACTGATCCTAGCTCTCTATACCTAACTATTTGTCCTTAAATACAAACCAAAAGCATCCCAAACTAGCCGTCCACAGATTCTACAAACACAACACATGCATTGTTCTACACACTCCTTAACTGGCATTAGAAAAAATAATACAAATTAAAAAAAAAAAAAAAAACAGGTAAAAAGAGTGCTTAAGAAGTGTTTTGTTTGGTAGTAACAGTACTACGAAGTCTGTATAATTTTGTAATTATTATTGGATGAATGAGAGTTTCATACTGAACTTACCTATAAGCATAGAATTTCTATTGTAAATAGTAGAGTCTCATTGTCAAAGTCCTTTTAGGTAAAATACTGGTACTCCAAGAAGCAAAATATATAATTTATATCCTCTGAATTAAATCTTGTAGTTAAAAAAAACAAACGAAACCAAACTGTTTTCAATGTTGCCACAATTTATAGTGCTATCCAGCTATCCTTTTCACAGAAAAAAAAATCGAAGTAAGTTTAACAGTAAAAAGTCATTCCTTATTTCTGTGTATAAAAGATTCATGTAGGATTCCACTTCTCTATTGGCTTCCGTATGTCTGAGCATAAGACAAATCATTCATGGCCTGCACCTCCTGCATCTGCTGATCTGAGACTCTTTGTTCACATAAAAACAATAGAGTCCATTTAAATCAGTTATGATATGATCTTTACAAAGCTGATTTAGAAGGTAACTGTCCCCTTGAGAAAACTGTCTGGAGGAGTGTGGAATAAATCAAAGCGGATAGAACTACTCCTATTTAAATAGTACCAGGTTATCTGGGAGGCAAACTGCAAAGGCTTGTCTACCATGCAGGGCTTTAGAAGACCTACTTAAGCTCTGATCATGTAAGTGAGTAGGAAGACTCCCTTTTGACTTCCACAGGTATTTCTAAAGAAAGTCCCGTGAGCTTATTTCAATGTCTTGCAAAAGACTTATATTCAAAGGCATAAAGAGAGCAAGGTTCCTGAGTCATCTCTATTATCAAAAATATCCCAATAAAGACAAGCAATGCAGCTTGCCGGGCTGACTAAACACAGTTAAAAAATCTTTAAGCAGTTCAATAAATAATATGGCCCTTATCATGTTACTATGCTTGGAATATAGCTTTGTCAATTCTTACCTAAACTCTCTAACTGGACACAGAATGGGGGAACTCAGAGTAGATGTCCAGGTGACTCTGCTGCAGCCCCCCTCTCACCTGCATCCCCGGCGCACAGCTGGCGCGCGTTTGGGCAGCAGATGGCCGGCACGGTGGCTTATGAGGATTTGCTCATATTTGGCACTCGCCAGGGATGAATGGTATAAAAAAAATGCTTTGCAGTTGCTGGATGAAAAAATACAGTCTGGTTCATCTGAGTGCAATCGTTATTTTCTATGATTATAGTTTTGAACTTGTTACCTTTTCAAAGGTCAGCTGAATCTCTTGAGAATGTGAAAAGAGATCAAGAAATTCTCCAATATATTTTCCATATCATTAGTATTAGGATTAATAACTGTGACGCTAGTAATTTTTTTACAGCAGTGAGGACTTTTCCGGCTCTTGCTGAAGCAAGCCAGCAGTTAAGAGAGATGAATTCATGCTTGAGGGAGAAGATTTTGCCTGAGACATGTTCAGTTAGGAAAACACTATCTCTATTAATAACCAGTCATTAGGAGAAACAAGAAATAATAGAACAGCAGAATTGATTTTAGCAGATGTCCATATAATGGGTGTCGTATTAGATCATGGAATTTGGATTTTAGGCTGTTGCAAAAAGCCTATATTTCATGTTCATGTGTGGTCATGTGTAATTTTATATGAGCTCTAAATATTATACAAGAGGAATATGAAGGAAAGAACTCAAGGAAGAGTGAGAAAAAACACAGAACAGTTTATTAAGTTTTAGCAAAAAAAAGGGGGGAGGAGGGAAAAACGGGAGTTTAACTCCATCTGATCTCATGATTGGTGATCACAATTTTTCTGTGCCCTGTGGTACAAACACACACGTCCCCCTGTGCTCAGCCCTGCAGGACTGCTGAAAAAGTGGGAACATTGTGGGAACCATGTTTCCTCGTAGGAAAAATAAATAATAGCCTCATGCTAACTCTAAACTGTTTCCCTGATTAAAAGGGCATGAGACCTTTGCTATCTCAGGATTCAAGAAGTTTAGTTTTTGAGCACACTGTCATGTGGTGTGTACATGAACTGCACAGAGTCCTTGTCTGGCTGGCTGCAAGAGGAAGCCTTCATTACATCTCTTTTTTGGTATGCACTTGACCAAATGCTAGAAATCTAATGATTTTTTTCCTGGGGGCCAGGCTGTGTCCCTGGGGACCCCAGCAGTCACCGTGGTTCACGACCTCCCTGGCGCAGTGGGCAGGGGCCTTCCTGCTTTGCCAGACTCTTTGATGGCCTCCCCTACCACTGACTTGTGCTGCCACTTACTACTTATGAGACAAGATGTCTTTCAAAGAGACCGAGAACGTGAGAGCAATTGCTCTTTCTGTTATGAGGAATCCTCTGGGGCTTTAGTTTGTCACTATTCTTGATCAATGTTGCCTTGAAACCACCTGGGAAAATATGAGCAACAGGATGTATAGTGCTGTCTGTACATCGATGCCGCTCAGCTCAGAGCCTCCTGACAGGACGGCCTCCCTGGTCTCCCGGCAGGTAGCGGCACCTGGGTGAAAACCAGCTGGCTGGGGCTCAGCTGAAACGGAAAGGAAGTGAGAAAGCGAAGGCAGCCTTTCCGAGAAACAGCAGCGCAACAGCTTTTCCTTGTGTCTAGGGTGTCTCTTTTCCTACCAAAAAAATCATTCAAATTCTTTGGAATAGGGCAGAGTCCTCATTATGCTTAGAAATCTTTAAAAGAACAACATCCTCTTCCAACTCAGGCTGGTTTTCTTTCTGATGAGGGACCCACCAAAACAGTCTCCTCTTCCCCTTTGAGCAGACTAGGGACACTGGGGCTCCTCTTGCTGGTGGCTCTCCAGTCAGGACATGCACAGGGCTGGGTTTGATTTGTACAGTTGCTTAAAGAAGAACTTTCGGTTTTGTATAGTGAGAATACGTGAAATACTGAAAAATGACAGAATACATAATTCCCTATCTAGCTTTTTAAAGACCCAAAGCACATCTCAAAATCATACATAAGTAACTGAGTTAAACAGGAATAATAAATATAATACAATTGGGGCACAAATAAATACGGATGAGCAGAGCAACATGAATGTAACGGGCAGAGGTCAGGGTAGCATCTGCTTTTCTGATGGCACGTGCACAGAGGGGCAGGTTACAGCAGCCTGTTCGCGGGCGCTGCTGAAGCGAGCGGCTCTCCAGTGAATGGAGACCTTCTGCTTGAGCTTATGGCGCTTCCTTCCTGCTGCCGCTCGGGGATTTATCTGGAGTTCACAGACTGGGTAAAGTGTCCACTAATCTTATGGCAGCACACCGAGAATATTTTCAGCGCTGCAGTTAGAGCAGGGAAAACCTTTTATAACCAAGCACAAACCCTGCAAAGGAACCAGCCAGGTGGATTTGGAGGGATTTTTCAGTATGCGCAGGTAAAACCAGAAGGTTTTGTTCCAACTGGAAACTTGGGGGAACAAATTTGGGGTACAGCTTGAATGTGGATCCTAATATGAATCAAACATGAAGAGAAACTTGATTTCCCAACTTCTGTATGCCACTAATACTCTATTTATAGAATTAAATATAAGAAAAGGCACCAAATAGAGGTGGAAAAAAAAAATCTTTCTCTGAAAAATCTGGGGAAAGCTGGTTGGAATGAGAGCTGTGCCTATTATTATTGTACTTCATTTAATCTTGCTAGGGGTATATGGCTTATTTCATAGGTTGCACTTAAGAAAAACACAGAGAAGCCGATTCCTAATTAGGCATCGAATGCTGTGCTGCTGATCAATTTTCCTCAGTAATTTCCTTCACTTTCCCATCCTCCATATCTATCTATTGTGCTGGATGTTTACGTCTAGATAAAAATTTTTCAGGTGGAAGAGATGTTTTCTTGTTGCAGTTCTGCACTTGTACAGATGCTAGTGTGACCTAGGACCAGCTCTGTAAGGTGATGCTGAAAAAAAAGAGAGAAGTTATAAAGAAGACTCCATGAATAATCCTCAGGGGAGGGGACTTATTCCTAATAGTGAAGCAAAACAGGGAGTTTTGCCTCAGAGTCCTTTGTTTCTTGGAGGTGGCCCGAAGAGCATGACAGTGGTTTTCTACACGGGACCTGAGTACCCTCGAGCCTGTGGATGCTCAGAAAGTGTTCCCAAACGGCAGCTCAGAAAAGCAGTCAGTACTTTGAAAATATCAGCACAGATCCCCACTGTTTACAGTCTCAGAAAAAAAAAAAAAAAAAAAAAAAAAAAAAAGCCCTGGGCCACAGAGGCTCACAAAACATCTGCACTTTGAATGCATTTTTCTGCAGGAACTCCATCTCTAGAGAGCCAAGAAATCCCAAAGAGCATCCCATGGCCACAGCTCTCATATGGACTAGCTAGGAAAACCAGGGCTAACTCAGATGAACGAGTAAAAAGGAACATCAGCAAAATAAATGCAATTTCTGACTATGAACATAGGAAATATTATGTGCAGTCATGCAGGGTTCCTGTAAATGCATTTGTAAAATATGCTGCCAACAACAGCAGAAATCAAAACTGCTGAAATAATTCCCCCTTCTGGATCACAACTTCCTACAGTTCAGCATTTGTTGTAGGCCGGTCTATAGTTAGTAACAGTAAATTAGACATAATGTAATTAACCTAGAATGTTCTTTATTTTTCTGTTGTAAATGATAATGACAGTAAACTATCAGGAATAATTATAGACTGCTTACGGAATTTCCAGACAAGACAATGCACTTGTATTTGATAAGATTGTACAGCCACCCAGATGCTATAGCTAGCTGTGGAGAAAAAGTACTTTTCCTCTGTTTTCAACATATTTGCTGCACAGATAAAGTATTTTTGTGCAAATATGAGTGCTCTCAGATAGTTCACATATTTTTCTCATTGATTTAAACTTCTTAATCTTCATATGATTGTGCGTAGGGAATTCATGCAAGGTGTTTAGAAGGCACAAGTGTACAGAGACTAGGATTTGATAACAGAAAATGTGGAATTTTATATCTATATAAATAATATTATGACTGTTTTAATACATGCACTCTGATTTAAGCCTGTGAGCATTTAATTAAAATTTTAATATTTGCCTTGAATCTAAAAATTAGTAAAGAATTGTGAACCTATCTGCTAGTAAATAATAAAATATTTAATCCTAAAATTTGTATCAAATAATAGAGAAACAGGGACTTCCTCAGCACCAAAACCATCTAGTATATTTGTATGTTTGTGTTAATAAATAAATAACTTTTATTTTATCCTTAGCCTGTGGATATTAGAATTTAGGATTCGAAGGAAGCAATTACTGGGAGCAGCATTCCCTCCATTTTTATTGCAAGAAATGTAAGCAATAAATCATATTGCCAGAGAATTTGCTTTGGAAGAAGATGTTTTAAGAGAACAACAGCAGAACCTAAGTGGGCCTGCATCAGCATGGAATGCAAATACTTTTGACACCAGACAGATATGTCTTGGCAGCTGCAGAGATGCTAACAGTGACCAAAGAATGTTTTTTTTCTAATATTGTTTTAGTAATTTGTTATTTAGGACAAGAATATTCACACTTCCTAAGTCTGATGTTCTATGAGTGTTTTACTGTGATTTTCTTCTTATTGAATCGAATACATCATGAAGGGGAATTTTTTGTTAATTTATTTGGATAAAAAAAAAATATATCTTTTGAGATCTCTTTTGTTGGGAGCATAGGCTAGGACCCTGGTACAAGAAACCATTTAGTCAAAGGCTTACCTTTAAGTACACTGTTAAATCCCATTGAATTCAGTGAGCTTCAAAGTCTGATTAAAGCTAAGTATTAGTTTAATGCTTTGCTGAAAAAGGACCATGTGCTTAATTTGGTGTCTGCTTTGAAAAGTATGCAATGTTATATAAAACTATAATCAGATAATCAAGTTTTAGGTTGGAATCTAAGAACCGTTTTCTTAAACATACATGTACCATTCAGGTTATAAACTTATCTACAGAAGGATCATAAGGATACATAAGAAGAATAAAATATACAGTTTTTCAATGAAAACTGTTTGTTAATCACTTATGATTTTAGATAGAATCCTGATTCTTATTTTCATAAAAACATCAAAGGAATGCTATTCTATTAAATTTGTGATTTACCAGCTGAAAGAGAGTATTTCTATATGGTTTGGAAGTTTATTATAATGTTTACAAATAATTTAATATGAAATGTAGATTATCTTGTGATTTTTGTGAAAACAAATTGTTACAGACCAATGTTTCTTACACGGAAATCCTTATATTTGAACCTGATCCCACTTCCAACAGCATCATTGCAATGAGGCTGCTAATTTCAGTAGTTTTCAGATGTGACAACAGACTCTGAGCAACTAATTTAAGAGAACCTAGAAGAAAGGGATTTAATTCCAAATCAGTTTTCTGTAAGGTTTGTGATGACTCTTGCAATTAGTATCACAAAACTGCTTTAATAATTCCAGGCGACTATATTTGACTAGCAGAGGGTAAGAGTGTGATAATGCTGCCTTAAAATAGTGTGAGCTGCTGTGGAAATTTCATGTTTTGAGGGGCTTACTGAAAATAAATCGGAATGCAAGAGAAAAATGCAGATATGCAGTGGTTTGACTTGCTGATCTTCTAGTCATCTTTTAGCCGCAAGCCAAGAGGATATTGGCAAACATTGTTAAGTACAAAATAAAGCAATAATCTTTTTAAGAATGTCCATACACTTCTAAACCTGTAGGGTCTTAAAACCACAAAGTGATTGTGAACACAGGTCTCCTGGGTTAATAGCTCAAAATCAAATGCATTAGGAAGTCCAGCCGGAAGACGCTGATAAGAAATATTCTTTGTTCCTTTGGAAACAGCAATACTTAAGATAAAAGTAGAGTACATTTTTGAGTGGAGATGAATCTAACTTCCAAATAAAACATGAAGTGAATATTGAAAAGAACAGTAGGGCGAGCACTTTTGATTTTCTTCCTGAGTTCAATATCTGAACTTTAAAAGTAATTTATTTTTTGTTTGCGTTGATAGCTCTACAGTAAAAAAAAATTTAGCTTTTGCAGTGTCTGTATAGTCTGCATGATTCTTTTGTATCTTGCTTGTTTTTTTCTTAATGTTCTCTTTTTCTAAGTTATTGATATAAATCAAAGAATATCTGAAATCAAAGTTGCACAATAGTTCAGGAAACTGAAAGGTTTACACGGATGTCTAATTGCTGCTGAATTAAACAGCTATTACGCCCCAGTGTAGCCTGGCTGATTTAAGCAGCAGCAGCATTCCTGACTCACGCTGGTGGAGTATGAGCCCCTGCACCGCAATTCCCAACAGGACGGCGTGTTGCACGATCAAGCCATGCCAGGTGTCTTTGCAATGCGACCAAGTGCTGCAGGGTACAGAATCGTATCCAGAGGTGCCTGTGACTGTGGGAGATGCTCTCCATGGCTCCAGCACCCCTGCCATCATCTTAACCTCCTTGTTCATGCTGCAGGAAAGCTGAGCTGGTGCCCCTAGTTACTTAACTCTGTAGAGCGCTTTAATTTCAGACTGCGTTCACTGTACCAAAGTGCTGAGTAAGCAGCCTACAGGTC
The DNA here is from genome assembly GCA_035222435.1 of Microcambeva ribeirae. Taxonomy (NCBI): domain Eukaryota; kingdom Metazoa; phylum Chordata; class Actinopteri; order Siluriformes; family Trichomycteridae; genus Microcambeva; species Microcambeva ribeirae. Next base: position 18,314 of record JAYECN010006854.1, on the reverse strand, counting down.
CCGTAAGAGAAACTGTTTCTGTTACATATGTACGTAAGGATGGGGTAAGTACAGACACAGTCATTTTTTTTAGAGTTTGTCTGCCAGGTTCCTTTGCTGATGTTTGTGTTGGTGGGTACTAGGATCATGTTTCCAGTAACAAAATCTGGCACAACAAGAAATCCTGTGTTCCTGTGTCACTGCACGGTGCTCTGCGAATCTCCTGCATCAATCCAGCAGCGCTGCTCTGGCTTCAGCGACTTCTCCTTATGCTAATAAAACAGCAATGATGACAGGAGAATCTCCCATTCCATCCTTCTGCTTTACAAGCAAAATCTGATTTGTGAGAAATGCAACAAAACATATACCTAGCATGCCCACAACACTGGGGAGAAATGTGAAACAAGTTCCAGAGTCCTTCATGGTTATCCAAATCCCAGACACTTCTGATTACACAGTCAGTGCCTCATTTCTTTCATTTGTAAGCCTTATTCCCAGTGGCTCCTTTTCTCAGGTATATTCAGTCACCCAACCACTTACTTTACATGCACAGCCACTTTGTTTCACTTCACAAGGAGAACTGTAGGCATTACGATATGCTCGGAATATTAAATGCGGGATCTAACCTATCTATCTTTTATGTGTTCTTCACATCAGGATATTAGTAAGATTCCGGAGGTAGTTAAAAGAGATATTGAAACCTCATTTACTCACAAACTACATTGGGTTCTCGGTGCTCACTCAGATGAGCACTGCATATGCCATTTTCAAGGAAGGATAAGTAAATGGGTCTTTTCTATGGAAGGGTAAGTGAAGAATGCTTGTAGCAAGGTATCTTCAATTCCAGCAAAATAGATGTTCCTGTGTTTTGCTATAGTGCCCTCCACAAGTTAGACTGCAGGTAGAAAAAGTCTAAGTTTAAGTAAGTAACTCCATCTTGATACAGAAGTCTTCTACACTCAATATTTTGATGAAACTGGAAGAAGATTAGAGAAGCTGTGTAGAAGCCCCACAGTTTCCTTTGTCTTGCTTGGACTCTCTCGCTCTCTCAGGTTTTTAAAATTATTCTGTAGAATTCACAGGGTGATATTAGGTTGCATAAATCAGTAGCAGTGAATGTTTAAGCTCCCCAGGATATTCTTTAGGTGTTTTTCATACGGAAAACTCTTTTTTCTTTATGGCTTGAATTTATTACTTTGCAAAAGACATTTCTGCCGGTATTAATATTGGCAATACCAACAGTTCCTCTCAGTCCTTTTGTGAACGTATGGAGTCTTAAGACCTATGGTCCCAGAGCTGCTTCTGTTCATTCTCCTCCTGCAGGGTGAATACCAGCCCTGGACGGACTTCAAAAAACTTCCTGTTGAACACAAGGAAAATTGATATATTAGGATTGTTGCAACAGGAATCTTAAGTATGAGCTCATGTCTTGTGTAACCTTTTGGAGAGATCTTTACTTCTATCTGAATTCTCCAGCCATAAATACCAGAGATTTTTTGTCAAATTCATAATCTGATACTGAAAGAAAGAGTTTTCCACAACTTGGTAGTGCAGCACACCAGTAACAGAAAGAAGGAGAGTGTAAAACAAACTAGCTCCAGGGTATTGACTAAATGTACAGTCTGAGGAGTAACTCCAACTATTATGAAGAACATAACATGTGAAACAATACAACACATGGTTATTTCAATAATTATCTTTTCAGAACTTTTTACCATCGTTTCAAAAGAAACCTTCAAAGTGGATTTCAGTACCATACTTCAAAAATTAGAATTGGTCAATCTCTGCTATTATGAATATACTTATCAGAGTATAGAAATGAAATGTCAGTAATTTAAGGCCTAGGAAAGCTAAGAAACTATTTAAAAACAGTGTCTGCACTAGCGTGCTCTTTAAATCATCTGGTCTTTAACAGGAAAAGTGGTCAACATCTTCATTTAAAATGTAATTTCATAGTAACATTAAATTAAAGTACATGACTAATTTCCTGTTAGTGATTATTACATTGTCTTACTGTGGTGATGCAGTGATAGTATCTGCTGAAGAAATGGAACTGAAGTGGACACTGCTACTTCTTTGAAGTGCAGCTACTTTTTTTCTTGCCTGGTTCATAATTGCTTTCTTCTGAAGATGAACAAAATGATCTCTGATAAGTGCTGTAAGACTGAGGACAGGATACAGAAACAGTGAATGCTGCTTGCTCAGGTGAGGGGATTTTATTGCTCTTTCTTTCTTAACTTCGTGGAAAGAAGAAAACACACCTCTTTCAAGCTTGGTTGGATTTGAAATGATCTATTGTCATGCTTCCTCTAGCTCAGCATCCTCATGGGCTCTTCTTAGTAACATCTTCATTTTAGGGTTATATGTCTATTTAATGCATATGCAGCAGACTTCTAATTGCCTTTGTTCCAGCAATCCTAGGTCATCAAATTTCTCTCTCAAAGGCTGGCACACACTGGAAAAGCAGGTTTGTCCACAGTAGGTTCACAAAGTGACAAGTCAGCAGAGGGTGTGGGGAAGAGGGGAAGAAAACTAGACCTTCTCAAGCCAAGGAGGTGGGCTGCAGACCACAGCTCAATGCTCAGAGTGCACATAAAAACATATTAGAAGAATGAATACAGGCATTATCTGCTGCCTTACGCAAATTCCTCATGCATTAACAGGCAGAAGCAGGTCAGAGAGTGCTACTGCAATAATCTAAGGTTCTCAAATGCTTTTGGAGTAAAGTTGCTAGGTTGAGAATGTTTTCTAAGATACTGTTCATTTTGCTCCTAAAATATTATTTCTGATGTGATCAAACTGGGAGTGCATGGAACGCAAGACTGAGGTGTGGCTTCAAAGGATCAGATACATGTAACTGAGGCAATGCCGTCATTTCATTTCAAAGCAGAAAATATAAGGGAAATCAAGAAGAATTCCTAGGAAAACAGTAGTCAAAACAAGTTAGCCATTCTGATCCACAGGGACAGATACCTGCAGCCTCTCCAAGTGCTCCAGAGTTTATATCACAAGCTTTTATGTGACCTGGGGGACCTAAAAAACAGTTACTTATCACCTCCCAGAAGCGGAATAACATCAACCACACTCCTGAAGTGGCAGAAGGTCACAACCATAATGCTGAGCAGCCATTTCTCAATGAGAGACTGAAATGTGTCTCTCCTGTTACCCTTCCTTCCCAGAGCTGCTGTTCCTAGCTTTGCCAAACCATATAAATCAAGGACTACCACATTACAGGATCAGCATTTTTCAGCTTTCTTAAAACAGAAAGAGGAGCCATCTCTAAGAATAATCTCCAGTTAGGAAGATTTCCTTTTTTTCTCACCAATACCAGTTCTTCCAAAGCCTGACTTTTTGCTGCCATCATTTAAGACAGGGCTTTAAAAAAAATTTTGTCACTGGGTTTTAAAAGACCCTCCAGAATCAGATTTATGATTAGATGATCTTGCTACAGTAAGGTAGATATATACAATTGTTATCATATATATTTCCTAATATTGTGCATATTTTTAGCTCATGACCTATATTTAACAAGTATATGCAATGTGACACATGTCATTAGAAATTAGACATGTCATTATGAAAATATAAAGAACGTGACATGCACCATTAACACGTGTCAAAAATCATTAGAAACCTTCTCCATTAAGTCACCCAAGCACTTCCAGAACAAGGAAGCTCAATATCTTCAAAGGTACGTATTTTAGCGGCACACCTTTCATTTTGTCTTACAAAGTCCCCTAGCTCAGTACCGTGTCATTATTCGCTATTCTTTGTTGGCTCACAGTACATCTAATCTCTTCTCTAATATACGGCTAGAGATGTGGCAGCACAGAAACTAGTTTCTAGTAGCATTTGGCACTAGATGCATGGATGCAGATGGATTTTATGTAGATTAAAATGCCAAACAAGCTGAAAATCTACTGCAAGGTATCTTTCAGACCTAAATCAGACGCAGAGATTGCAGTAACCCTATTTTTCCTCTCAGTAAGCCTTTCAGTAAGTCTTGAACTTTGCTCATCTTCCCCATAAAAGCAGCTGCATCTCTCTCCTTTTCATTTTCAGTAAAAATTAATTAATTAAAAATAAGTTCCTCGAAATGTTAAAACGGTTTCTTCAACAGCATGTATTAATAACTCTAGTGGTATCAGAGTCATCTCTACTTAAACACGCTCTAGGAAAACGTGGACAAAGATCATTTGTAAGCCAAAACAGCTTGCTTGGAAAGGGTTGTGTTATCAATTCAACCTTAAAGAAATCCACCTTTATGATCACTCAAACAGAAACTTATCAAAGAGCTAACACTATATAAATGTATGTAGTTATCAATGGAGTAACAATATATACACACATGTATGCTTATTATTTTGACCACAGCCTTTTTAAAACCAGATGCTCTGTGGTTGTAAGTCCATAAGTTACCCTTGTAATGTAGATGGATAAATAACTCCACTTTTCCAAAGCAAGTAAAACAAGAGGTTCATAATCAGTCAGATCCGTAACTGAGGTCCCAAATCACAATTTTCTGCACACTGTGCAGCTGTGAACACAACACTGCATGTGTGTGGGAGGGGAAGAAACTCTTTCTAAGCAGCAACATAGGAAAAAAGTTTAAGATATGCACCCACAGTGGGTGAGCAGAAGTACTGCCGAATTTGGTACTTCTCCCTACCAAAGAAGAGGAAGAGGGGAAAGTAGGCTGAGAATATAGCCCTTCTAGTAGAAAACAGTAGAATCAGCAATCTTTCTTCCCACCCTGTGAGTGGGTAGGTACCTTTCAAACGGTTTGTCGATGGCAATTTGCTTCCCATCTCCCCGATACACAGTGCTAGGTGCCTTAGGAACCATCCTGATTCCAAAATCTCATGCTCTATTTGTCCCTGATGATCGCTGCTGTTTGATTCATTTATAGAGACAGACCGATTTCCTTCCACCCCTTTTCTCTGGGTCCCAAGCTGAGGATTCTTTTTTTTTTTTTTGGTGCATATAGAACCCTTTTGAGGAAGTCCTAAAATGAAAAATGTTTACATCACAATGTGTTTGCAAAAAAAGTCTTATTCTCTCATGACACATTGATCTTTCTCAGTCTACTTTTGTTCTCTTGCACACAACTGCCTACATTATACCACGCAGAAGGTAACACAGGCAGCATGTGCTTGTCAATGTGTTAGGCTTGAAAATCTATGATTAAAAATTATGTTCTTCATTAGTCATTGCAAATCAAACTGAGAACAACGCTCTCTGGCCAATTTGTAAACAAACACCCTGCTCAACCTGTTCTGTGATTTCTCTTTAAGGAAGACAGTAAGAGACCAACTCATAAATAAATAACTCTCTAATTCTACTGGGGACACATACTCAGGGCAGTTCACTGCATGGATAAATATTCCATAATTTCATTTTCTTCAAAACTGCCTCCCACGAATTTTGGCTTCAGATATCCCTAATGTCAATAATGATTCATAAATATTTCATGAATGTAAGTGCAGTGTGTGTGCGTACGCGCATGTGTGTGCATATGATGCATGCTTGTTCTCATGTGCACAAAGATTTATTATTACAAGTAACAAATTAGTGCCCTGAGAATAAGGCCAAGAGCACCACACTAGTGGAAAAAAAAAAAGATCAATGTGAAGACAAATACATGCTCCCCTTCTGTTTGGGACCATCCAAAACCTATGTGAAAGAGTGCCAGTATTGCAGAGAGGAAATTTTCTGTTTAAAGTAATTCCTGCATATTTTCTCTTCCACAACCAGTATTTCAGTTATCTCAGACACCTAGAGTTCTCCTAAGAGCCCTGAAATCCCTCCACAGCTGTAATTAACATTTCTGGCCACTGACAAAGCTGAATTCAGACCCCATTACAACCCTAATGAAAGCAAACTTCCTTCAACTTCTAGTTAAGCAGAAAAGAGTGGGTGATGCCACTGTCCCATGCACCTCTCTGCCCTGGCCCTCAGTGAAGTATCTGCTTCTAGGTGGAAAGGGAGCACAGAATATAGTTTGTATATATGAAGGTATAAAAGTCAAACAAAAAAAATTATATGCTAATTATTAAACATGTAAAGGTAAGGCCTAATTTATTACCTAATAATCCGAGGTCTAGTTCTTCAACATGTGTGTTTTGGGGTCTTTTAGCAATAGAGCATCACTAGGTCTTACAGGGCCAGTTAAATCCAGCATCTGCTGAAATGCTGCCAAGGATGAATTTTTATCCATCATGCCCTGTGTAACAGAAGAGTAAGAACAGCAAGGGAAGACTGTCTATTAGGAATCACCTATCCTACCCTATTTGCAGAGGAGGCAAAAACAAACTCTAGAAAAACGTGCTAAAAGTTCTCCAACAGACAGTTACAAGATAATTTGTTCACATAGAAAATCCTTCCTTCTTGTTGTTAATTAGAGGGTTTTAGTGCCCTGAGGCACAAGGGTTTATATCCTTCAAACAATCCTGTTTATTTTAGATGTTACTGTTACAAGTACAATCCATTCTAGATGTTGTTACAGTCTTGACTTAATGTTCTTGATTGATTTACTGACATTTGTATATGTATAAAGGGATTACAACATGGAAGTTAGTGAAAACTGACATGGAGGTCCAGCCTACATACTAAGAAAATGTTTATTTATTTCATATTTGGCAGATGTTTTTAGGAGCTGTAAGTGCTGTATGACCTATATCTTGATTATACCACAGTTTATCAGGTAAATGTCTATTTTGGTTTGCCTGTTAATTCTCCAAAATGGTATTGTGTACCCAGTAGGCCACTACGAATGACTCACATCTGGTTTGCTCTGTTATCTTGCTCTCTTTTACTTCCCAGTCACTGAGCCAGCAGAACCCAAGAGATCCTTTAGAGATGCAATGGTCTGTCATGCCAGGATCGCAGCTGTGCCTGGGCACCAGGGCCTCGGTTCTGTTCCCTGATGCATCACGTGTATTCTTGCACTTCCTCCAGCAAAGTGCTTGTGCAAATCCTAATTCCAGCAGTGCGTGGCAAGACATACCCTATTCCGTAAGAAATCCAGCTAAGTCCCACTGCCTGCATGTCTGATTCCTAATTAAAATTTATCAGAAAAGACAAAATTTATGTGAAACACTCGTACACAGTATACTGCACTGTATTATGGACAAACCTATTCTGTTTTCAGCATGGTATGAATTCAACATAACAATAGAAAATGATTTACTTTTACAGTATTAGGTAACTCTTTTTTTTTTTTTTTTTTTTTGCATTTGTGCCTGGAGCTCCCAGCTGACCAGAGCAGCTCTGCATGTGCTACATGTTTTCTAGGCAACATTAGGACACAGAGGCACATGACAACTTACATCGGCACTGGATCTGATAAGCAAGAGTGACTTCTCAGTTGGAAAGGACAATGGTCCCATTCTGCCAGAGAGGCCACCTGACAGTGTCACTTCCACTTTATGCCATGTTTCCACCTCCAATGAAAGCCCAGGTACTTGATCAGATTGCACTGAAGCAGATTCATTTCTTTGCAATATCTTTTTTTTTTTTTTTTTTTTGAATCTCCATTAATCTTGTTTTCCTATTCAGGATAACTCAAGTTGTTTTAAAACTTGTTTCTCAGATAACCAAACGCTAATCCTATTTTCAACAAATTCAGCATTTTAAATCCCATGCAAATTCTTTTGGCAATTTGTCATGTTTTCATAATTTTGATTATTTTCATAATAAAATGATTAATATAAACTGCAAAAGATATTATGGAAATATATTAAATATATACAGGTCAATAACAGAGTTACAGGAAAGGAAGGCTGCACTCCCAAGTGTGAGATTAGTTATATCAAAGTATTTCTAAAAGGTCTCTCTTGCTGTCGAGGACCTCCTGTGGAGGAGAGCCCAGAGCCTGTACAGACAAGCTATTCCATTGCTCTACTACCCAGTTCTTTAAAAAACCTCTTTCCTGAGTTTGGGGATAGAACTTGACTTCCTTTTGCTATACTCTTAGGGGACATGAAGACCATATTATATAGCTTTTTTGCAGACTACAGTATCCTGGAAGATTGCTACCATATCCTGCCCCAACGTTTTTTGCACACTGACCAATCCACATTCAGAGAGATGGTGGTTGTCCTTTCTAGCTGCCAGGTCATTCCTGTCACTCTTTTTCACACCTTTCTTGGAGACCTGTCTCTACAACTGCTCCTTCAAACGTAGGGCCAAACAAGTACACAACAATGTAGAAGTAGTTTAGGTCTGGTATATCTTGCTTATACATCCCATTAAGATGTTTTCTGTGTTGCTCTTGTCCCTATTTTATTTCACTGCTTTTTTCCAAGACATTCTCTAGTGAAGGTCATTTCGAATTCCTATTTCATCCTCCAAAATACACTGAGTTCCTCCGAGTTCACAAATATAATAAGAAATTCTTCCATTTCATCACCCAGGTCATTAATAAAAGTATTGGATACTACTCCGGCAGGATCACATTTGATGCACCTTTCCCTTTTGACAATGAATCATGAATATTTGAAGTAAGTTTTCCTTGACTGGTTTTGCAGCCACTTTTTGTTTCATTAGATTGTGTTTTCTGAAAGCATAATGATAAATATCAAATTGCTAAATTATAGGAAAGATTAAGAAATGGAGAAAAATAAGCAAATGGAAGTTTACAGAATTTTCAATATCCCTCAAAGACCTAGCCCTATGCTGAATTATATTCTCACAAGGATTGATCATGTGCTTAAAATAAAGTCCATAAATAAAATAGTTTTAGGTATTAATGCATCATTTTGATGCATTCATTTGGGAATATTTGAGAAGATATCCTAAACTCTGAGGTAAAATATTCTATTGCAACTGTATAAATAATAAGAACTCTAAACTAGTGATTTTGGTAATGTTAATATTGATGCTAATTACATCACTAAATTTTTATGTCAGCCATATTCTTCTATTGGTCTTGAAGTGAGCAAAATACATATTTTGAGGTACACAGATAAAAGTTTATTGCTCTATAAATAAAGACAGATCAAATATGACCTATGCATGCTGATCAGCTCCTCATTAAAACAAATTTATTGACAGTAATATTGTCTATTAAGGCACCACAACATATAGACAGCTGGGTCATATATAATTTAAACTGTTCTCACTTTACAAAAATGACAAGTGAACAAATATAATTGATTCATGTATTGCAATATTCATTCCATTAGTGAGAATATATATCTAAAATTGAAGATGTCAATCAAATAAAATGAATGCATGTTTTCATAGAGCACTGTGATTCCTTTTATTAAACGAAGAAAAAAAATCAATCACTCTTTTTGGATTCAGAATCAATGAGTGTGTGACTTCTGCAAGTTATGTAGCAATAAATGCACACGTTTATTTTAGTCATGTTAAAAATTACTTTGGATACCTTTGATCTATTTAATGTGTAAGAAAATAAGCTATTTATGATAGCGTGTCTATAAACACCTTAAACAAATAGTTGCAGTGCCGCGTAGGTGCAGCAGCTAGCACTGATCCTCGCTTACCCCAATTTTACACTCCATTGGTTTCAGTGAAAGTTACACTCGATTTACATCTGTGTAAAAGAGATTGGAAGCAGACCTTATATTTTAATGGCTTTTTTTTTTTTTTTTTTTTTTTTGTATACTCAAGTCCATTGATATTACACTGTAAGGTGTTTCTTGGAGATTTCTCGAATTGTTTACATTCACAAAGGAGCTAAAATGCAAGTGTTCTGAAGTTTTGTTTTGGGTATATTTTTTCTGAGTAAAGCAATTCCAGTTAGTATCCTTTATTGGAGAAGATCCCCAAAATAGCTTTAGCTTTTGTGTGTTTGATTTAAATTTACATTATGGTGATTTGTTAAAGAATGTGGATTAAAAGTTTGAAAACATTTAGATAATTAATGCTGTCTTGGAATTTAAGTATTTTGGAACTATCCACTATCACAATTTTATTGCCAGCAGTGAGGTCTGCCAACTTAATTGTGACAATAGATGTGTAACTCGACAGATAAAAGCAAGAAGGCTGCTGGGGATTTTCATCATCTTAAGAAATTTGTGCCTTCAAAGAAAAAATGTACACTTTGTTTTTGTTTTTCTTGTTGTTTACTCAAATAATCACTATTATGGGCTGGTTGGGAATACCTTGAATAATCTAGGACCATTATACCTATACAGCTGTTGTTTTGCTGTTAAATAAAATAGCCTGGAAGGAACTTCTATGCTCTGTGTACAGGTACTAGTGGTATTGCTTGTCATCATCTATAGTTCTAGCTGGACTCTTAAATTTTTGTCTTTTTACATGCTATGTGGCAGGTGTAGTTGACAGTTTCAAACAGAGCCTGTTAAATTAGCATTATTTTTGCTTACAGTTACTCATTGTATTTCATTCTCTTCATATTCCTTCAAACTCTTTCTTTTGCTACCTTTTTATCATTTTGTACTGTTAAGTTTTTTGGGATGTAGATCATCCTTTTAGATAGCATAAGTGTTAGTTCCTCATAGCATGAAAGGGATTTTGATTGGCTACTCTGGGTGCTACTACAAACTATAATTATGCTTCATAATTTCTAACGTGGAGTCTGGCATTGACTTAATATATTCAAATACATGTGCTACAGTATTTTTACCAAAATCTTAGTGAGGGGAAAAAGCTACCCATGTGAAAGCATTTGAATGAGAACTGTATGCCATATTTTGCTATTATTTGAGGTCATTCTTTCTTTATTTTTTTTTAAACATCTTTGAATGATGGTTGTGTTATTTGTCTTTCAGCTTGTAAAATTAATTTTTGAATGCATTTTCCAGTGTTTATTCTTTTTCTTATAATATGCACTTTTACTGTTCTTTCTATATCTGACCTGAGAATAAGCACAGAGCTGGGCTTTTTTGCTTTTTCTTTTCTTTCCTTAGCAAATATCCAACACTTTTGTTCTGTTTATTTATTTATTTAAGGACTTGTGGCGTTTGATCCCTCTAACAGTTTTTCACTTTTGCTAAAACTGTTTTGTTCTTGTCAGACCTTTACTGAAGGTATTCCTTACATTGTTGACACTTCTTCAGCTTTGGCTGTACTAAAATAACAGTAAAAACTGTTAAAATAATAGTAAAAACGTTTTTCCCTCTTTCATTTTCATCTCTTACCTCTATTTATTATTATTATTTTTATTTTACTTTTTTCCTCTCTCTATACAGTTTGCTGATTTTTTGCAAAATAACATCTGTCTCCAGGGAAGAGATGTAAGGGTATAAAACAGGCTGGTAGCACACATGGTGCCACCCTGTCTTCGTGGGTGCAGATGAGCTAGGCCCAGCGTGAGGTGGCTCTTTTGGGGCGTGCGTGTGGCTTTGGAGGCTGTGGGGCAATCAGTGAGATGTTTTTTATATTGCACATCAGAATGTGCATCTGGCAGGGATGGTACCTGGCATGGTGTGGCTGCAAGCAAGGTGTGAAGCGGGAGCTACGCAGCATGCTGCTTCGTGAGCTCTTGTAGAGGAACCAAAATACTAGTTACAGAGGGGAAGCACCTGGAGTTTTAGGGCTGCAGCACAGACAGATGGAGAAGAGAGAAGTTGATTTTGGGCAATGCAACAAGTATTGTGATGAGCTACGCATCTCAAAAGCTGGTTTCTTTTGGGTTATTTGGTTATTTTGCCTACAGTATGCATCTGGCAAAGTGGTTTGGCTGCTGGTTTTCCTGGCATGATGCTTGCTTGCTATTGCATTTCCCAGGTCTCATTTCATTCCTTCCTAAATCAGATATGCAGGGGCCTGAGAGGAAGGTTTAAGCATATACATTTATTTGAAGAGAGTACAGTGTGAGAGGAATGGAGTAGTTTATGGTATTTGAAAAGGCCTTTTTTTTTTTTTTTTAAACAAGTTTGGAGAGGTGACCCACAGATAATATAAAACAGCATCACAGTTTTGGCTGAAAATTTCAGGCCTTCAAGTAAGACGAAAAAGTGCAGTTGGCAGATACCTTCCTGGGTGTGCTAAATGCTCTTTCTTGCTGCAACTAATTCAGCATGTGAATTGGCGCTTTTTTTTTTTTTTTTGTGAAATAGCTTGTTTGTCCAGAAACTTGTTTATGTTCCTTTTTCATTAAAAAAAATGCTTGCAGAGAATATACTGTTTCTTTTTACTAGCCAAGACAAAATGACTTAAAATTTTTGCTTTTTACAAAAATATTTTTGTAGCATTTGGATGCTCTGAACAAAGGTCATTTTATTTTCACATAGAGGCCATGGCTTTCAAGTGTTTAGAGGAAGAATGACAGGGAAAACGGTGAGGAGCCTTGGGTCCCACAGTAGCCTATGTTGAGACCAGAGCCTGCGTATCCTGGCTTTAAGCTAATGTGCTCATTAAATACACGGCCTCCCTGCTGCTCATAATTAACTTGTGAAGTAGCTTAAGGCCATGCAGTGCCTGTGTTTTTATTTTGATAGTAGTTGTTTGTAGTAAGACTTTGACAGTAAAAAATCAGAGAAGTTTTCTCCCTGCCTGTTGTCTGACTGCAGGCTTTTAAAAGCTTCCCTCATCCTAGTGGAACAAGTCCCTGTGTAGAGTGCACAGCTTCCTAGATACGTTTTTGGCAGCTAACGTGCATATGTCTCGCAGAATATCAGTACTGACTTACGTTATTTTATGCATTTTTCAAGTTCCTTGAAGACAACCAGTATGTTTGGGGTTATGAATTCCCATTATCTGCATTCTGTTATCACAGAAGGATAAATTTAGTGAAGTGATGGATAGTTAAATAGTTTACAACTTGCACTGTCGTAAGATTCACAATCTGTATCCAACTGAGATAGCCAGTTCAATTGCTTTGCTCTTTGCTTTAATGATATTTTGGTTCATGAACTATGTTTATGCTAAATGTTAAACAGGAATGCCTTGCAACTACCAGGACTTTGTGCAGTTAAGCAAAATCTGAAAACGTAGATGATGAGTTGATACATTCTGCAACAGAGACCAGATTTCCATCATGTATTGCCTGAATTTGGGACCTGGATTTTTGGAAGTTTGCTGTAATAAAATAAGGTCAGAATGTCAGAATGAGGTTGACTCATTCTCTTGTAGCATGAGCCTTTTTTTTTTTTTTTTGTGTCTTTGTTTTTTTTTTTTTTTTTTTCCTTTCTCTCCTGTAGAGCACTACTAGGAACTAAAAGCAATCTGTGTTTGCAGACTTTACTACCAAATGCTCTGAATGTTGTTCACAGTAACTTAAGTATGCTCTAATTGCTATGTACTAGTCCCATCAAGACTCATTTGTTACTTCTTTCTGTTTGTACCCTTTTTATTACAACTATATTCAGGACAGGGACCATCTTATACTTTACAGTGGCTAGCACAGCAGGAGTAGGATATCTAGGTGCATCTAGAAAATAATAAAAATGAATGTTAAACCTGTCATAGCTATTTTAGGTTATGGATGTTTATTTAAAAAAGCTTTGAAAATTTATTGAAAATGTCTCTGCAAAAATAAAGTAGGTTATTTTAAAAGAACTCCTTTTGAGATGGATTATGACTTGCTTGATATCTAAATTATACTACTTCAGTACTTCACTCCTTAGCATATATTTTTTTCCCCAAGACACTTGCCCAAGACACTTATTTCTCAAGCTCTTACAGAGATTTTACACCAAAACTAGATCTTTTAGCTTTTCAAAGGCAAAATCCTTTTTTTTCTTGCCAAACCTGCAAAATTATGGAGATTCCGTCCTGAAAGCAAAATGTTCTCCTATACAGTGATACCAAATTTGCCTTGCTTTCTTAAATGATGCCAAACGATACTAAAACTATCCCCTCTGTAAAGTAGGTGGTTAAGTTCATTCTGCTTGCCTATACGATGTGTGTTTAATGCTGAACATTAGACGTTGGTGGGTATCTATCTTCTGATATTGCTGTTACCGTTCTGTCTTTGCCATTTTTTGTTGTCCTTGTGCCTTAAAACTGCCTTAAGGCTTTGAGTGGCTGTGGAAAACTGGTTTTAACTAAGATTGATTCATTTGATGGTTTCCGTATTATTTTTCTACTACAACTTCCTCATTCAGCACCATGCTATTGTTCTAGCTGTCAGAATAGCCTTTTCAGTCCAACTGACAGTCTTGTAAAATAAAAACTCAGGTTTCATAGGAGCTGTTTTCTTTTGGAGTTGGACAAGAGCTCTGTCTTGTTTTCCTCTTGTCTGTGACAGTGGCTGGTATTGGGTGATAGAAGAGTATTAAAGTAGGGCAAGCATGTAATGATGCTCTTCCAGCTTCTAAAAATTCGCAATTCACAGCTCAGGGCTTTCCTCAGCTGGACTCAGTGTGTAATAGCTTCTGAGGTCCTATTGTCCTTTGCCCACCCCACTTTAGGTTGGTGGTTCTGCAGCGTAACTACATGTGTCGCGTCCTTCTGTTCCTTTGTGTCTGCCTACTGCTAGTTTCATTTGTTGCCCCTAGTACCTGTATTAGAAGAGACAGTGAAATGTCATTCCCCGTTTATCCTTCTGTGACAGTTGTCTTCATTTTCCAACAGTTGTCCAACAGCTTTGAAGGATCTTGGTCCCAATGGATGTTCTTTGGGCCCATGCTGCTTAATTGTTGCCTTTTTCTTAAATTTTCCAGTTCTAACATATGCTTCTTGGAACAGGGGAGAAGACAGTTACATGTAATTCATGGTATATCTGCTCACTTATTGAGTGGCACAATCCCTTTTTGTCTTATTTCTTTCAATGAGCTGTATATTATAGACCAAATGTAGCAGCCTACTTCACTGCTGATTAGTGTTTGCTTGCTTGCAGGTAATAATCTTGTGCTTACACTGGTAACTGTTCTTTTTTGTGTGTGTTCCTTTATTTTCTACAGTCATTTTATTGCCTGCTTTTACGTGGTACTTCTACAGTTCTTTGTGGATGATCACTGTCTCATATTATCTAGAATGGCTTAATATTTGAAGCAAACTGTAGCCATCCTCTTCTCCCTCCTTCCTTCTCTTTGTAGGAGAGAAGTGTGTGTTTTTTTGTTTTTTTTCTCTCTCACCTGTAATTCTTCATTTGTTCCTTTAGGAGAAAGTTGTTTGGTATAGGAGCTAGGGAAGGCTGCCTCTCGAGAAACACCCTTACAAGATTTGGCCTGGCAAATAGGATGTATAATAGGAGCAGGATCTTTTTTGTATGCTTTCTTAGGGCGTGTAAGACATCTGGATGTGATTTTACCTCAGTGATGGTAACCAATATCTAAGACATTCTGGGATCAGGATACATAAAATAACTTCTTTTTTTTTTTTTTTTTAGCTTGTCATTGGTATCCATTCTTTGCATTTCTAAGACTCAGGTTTTAATGACACCTGTAGACATAGTGGAATTCTGACACAATTATAGATAGGCAGGAGTGAAAGGACTTGAATTTGGAAGCTGTGCAGGTCTGCTTGGCTAAAATGTCCCAATAACTGGTTATTTGGCTGCCATGCTGGAGCTGTGAGATGTGACAGTCATGTGACAGTTCACATGGGCCTTGGTCAGCATGAGGTTGTTGACACCATGAGTTTCATGGTGTCAGCTATGGGATAAAGATGAAGGTTTCATTTACTTAGTATTGATTGGTATATTAGTCAATACAGTCTTCCAATGCTTGAGGGTTTTTCCCTTGGTTATGTGCATCTACTTAACCTTTCTTTGGAAAACTTTTATTTCCTACATGTGTTATATGAAAACTGGTATTTCTGTTAGATTCTTCATGCTCTGGTGAAAGTCTTGTGAGGTTGTTAAGTTTGCAGACTTCATTGGCATATGAAGTTTTGAGAGGTCTGATCATTTAGAAAAACATCAGGACTATATGTTTTTTTTATCTTGAAATTCTCTACTTGAAGTTGTTCATCCGCCCAAGCTGTTGTTCAAACATATGTTTCCTTTTCAGCCTTCAGTGAACCCTTATCAACACCATGTGGTGCTGAAGTTAGGAAAGCTCTTGCGAGGCTCTTGCCCAATATGTAAACTTTGTTTAAAGTGAGCAAGTAACGTATTAAAGGATCAACTTTAGGAGAGAAATTGAAGGGAATGGATCTTGTGAACATTGTGTCTGGGGAATCTAGTGTTTCTTGTTGCTCAAGCAAAACTTCTTTCCTTTTTTCTTGAGACATGCAATGTGCAGACATTTTAATTTGCACTTCTTCACTTAAAAGTTTGGGTTATGTGCTCCATAAAGACCTACCTGACACTTAAAAATCTAGCTAAAGTTGCATAGTTTCCAAAAAAAAAAAAATTTCCTCCCCAAAATGGATAATAAAGTTAGATCCATCTCTGAGATGGTACTAATCATTTTAATACTTCTCAATAAATGTGGTATATGCGGTATTATCATTTCACCAGAACTGTAGAAGATGTTAGATTACATGTTAGCATCAGTACTGTTCAGTTTAATAGCAAGTAAGATTTTGAGGGAAAATTATAAATCTTACAAAGTTACCAGAGGAAATGCTTATTTGCAGTGCACCATGCTTTTCACCTTGTGTGTTTCTTTGAGAAGATCTTTTAGATGCGCACTGAGAGAAGATGTAGTGTTTTTTTTTTTTTGTTTTAGACTGGTAGCACAGATTGGAGAGACAGATGAGCAGTAAAAGATTCTTTGGACTGTTCTAAAATCTTAGAACAATACGAAAATTTTGCTTAATATTGCATGTTGATGTAGAGGGTTTTTTTGTTGGCAAGATGGAAATACTCTTGAAAACCTGAAGGATGACTTGCCCAATCCTGCCTCTTGGGAACTGTGTCCATGAGGAGCAAGTATACTAGAAGTCCAGCTTGTGTTACACCTTTCTGCTCCTTGGGACAGCCTGCCTATTTCAAAGCTCAATACTTCCATTCTTGCACGTTGGATGAAAGCCTATGTTGTAAAACAGAGTTCTGCTTAGTGAATTTATGGTTATAGAATTTAATGCTTGCTTAAATAGGTTGCAGTTGCTTTAAAGTATGCTGTAATTTAGTATTTCCATGAATTTATTAGTATTTTGTGCTTGAGTTTGGTGTGTAACTCTCTTGTTAGGCCTAACTAGTTTTTATACAGGAAGATATGCTGGAATGATGGATGCTCAGATAAACTTCTCTGGGTGTATAAGTGCACTTTAAGAGAAAATATGTTTTCTGATTAATATAAGAGCTTTGGACTCAAGTTCTAGCTGCTGAAATTTAAAATAAAAAGAAAAATCCCTACTTGGCATGGACAAGCTAACTTTTTGTTTTTCCTCACAGCTGAGTTTGGTTAGATTTTCATATGGATATTTTAAAAATGCATCCCTTAATGCACAAGGTGTCACCACTAAACTTCGTATTCAAAAGTGTCAGGAGCCATATTGTAAAAAATATGTATGTGTGTACTCTATGTACATATGCAGTGCAACTGCCCTGCATACAGTGTACTGTATGTACATGTGCAGTGCAGTTCTCCCCAGATCTGTTTGTGAGCAAATACTGAGTTCTTTTTGCCCTCCTTGTTTGGAATAGCTTACTTGCCTTTAATGAGAATTTTCCAAAGCTGAGGCTCCCCCACTGCTGGTGTCAGAGACTCATCCTGTCACAGCAAAGACTCAGATGAAAGATCTTAATAGGAGCTTGGGTCTTCCGTAATGCATGGGTTCATTAAATCATCTCTGCATATACCCCTTTGTCCAGTTCATCCTAAGTTAAAGTTATTGAACTGTATATATTTTTTTTAAATAATCTTAAATATGCACTGGGTACTTTTCCCTCAGAGGATCTGTAGCACAGCACCATGAAACCGTGTAAGCAGAAAGACTTAGATTGCTACAAGAACCTTTTTGTCAAGTTGTTTGCTTTGAGTTTTTATTTGCATCTGCACAGAATTTAATTTATCTTTTTGCTTCATCTGCTACTGTTTGATTGACTTAGTTTTGTGCTGGTTCCCACAAGTGCTGGTGGCAGGACAAGAAGGAGCAGTGGGGTTGAAATGAGTGGCCCAAGCATGGAGGGAGCGCAAACCTTTCCTCTTTTGCTCGGTGCTGCTCTGTATAAAGTTCAAGTCTGCATGGGTCCCTCAGCTTATTTTTCGGTACTCTGCAATTCTACTCTTCTGGGAGATGTATAAGACATTGGAGGTTAGATCTCTTTGGGAGAGAGCAAATTTTGCACTTTCAGAATCATAGGACATATCCTTCCCCTTTCCTCCTTAAACGCTGGCAGCAGGCTCTTCTCAATTACATTGGGCATCTTGTTAATCTTGTTGCAGATGGACCCCTTCCAAGGTTGGTGTTACTGGTAGATTTGGAGTATGAAAATCTTTTGCTTTCGGTTACTTTTTCCTCCCCATTCCTTTTTTTTTTTTTTTTTTTTTTTTTTTTTTTTATTTTTT
>JAYECN010006751.1:7516-29448 GCA_035222435.1 Microcambeva ribeirae | reverse complement strand
TATTATTATTATTATTATTATTATTATTATTATTATTATTATTATTATTATTATTATTAATAATAATAATAATAATAGCTTAGAGAATTGGGAAAACAACAGCATATTTTTTAAGTGCTGCATAAATGATGAAACATGCATTGAGAACTTACAAAACCAAAGCTTTAAACTCAGGATTTTTTGTATTCTTATATGTCTATAAAAGTTCCGTTTTCCTCCTTCATTTTAGCAAATAGAGAGATCCTATAGCCTGTTATATGGAAATTGGTTAAATGTCCCACAAAGTAAGCCAATTCAAAAGGAGAAAATCTAAACATACTTAAATCTGTGCATGGTGCAACTGTCCCTTTCTCTCTCATTTTTGTGTTTATACAATCCTAATATTACAGAATGTAATAGAATGTTTGTAGAATATTCTCCTGAGATTCATTTAATTTTGAGAGAAAAAATGTTAGCTGTGAAGAGCATCACACACATTGACACTTCCTTATTCACAAGATGTTCTCACAGTGAACTTAACAACTGCCACTCAAGGACCTCTGCTTGACATACATGCACAGTCAGTTTGATGACATATAAGTATTTGAATATGAATTGGAGATTTTCTTTTTTGGATTTATAGGGGTCAATCCTGCAATTTTCTGTCTTTTTGTATCAGAAATTTTCATTATCAAGGAGTGTATGGTATGAACTTCAAACAGCCTATAGCACTTTTCATACTATAAAGCTATGTTTTTTTTCCCTATAAGGGGAAAACTTGAACTGTTTTATCCAGCTGTTGTTTCACCTCTAGAAGAGACTCTAGAAGTCTCCTCTTGAAGTCCATAGAGTACACAGACTCTGACTACATAAAACCATTTATGTGAGAACTGGTTCCATAGGATGCAAGATTGTCCTTAAGTGCTATACTTGCTACAATTCTGAACTTTTTTTTTCTTTTTTCTATCACAAGAGAAAAGAACAGAAGCTCCAGATACATATTTTGTTTAAATAGAATAAAAGTACAGTAACAAAGATTTCCAAGAATCATAAGACTTGGTGTTTGAGACCTATTCCTCTGATGTGTAAATATTAAACATAGGAGTACAGCCATGCATATTAGATAAGTGCTGAACAGAGATCAACACATACATAGAATGAAATGAGTTATGCATTTTAAAAAATGTTTACTAATAGTTTAGTGTGCCTAGTTTGACTATCTTTTAAGGAGATGAGGCAGCAGGGTAACACCATTGTCTTCTATAGAAGTAATTTTTACTCCAGTTGGAAGTTACAACTGTTTATTTTGGAAGATGATTTTCAAATCTTGAATGAAGAGCTACTGAGTTATCTGAGTTTAATAAAAGTGATATGAAACAGAAAGGTCAAGGATGACGTTATCTTTGCAATATTGTATTGATTTTAGTTTATAGAGTTAAGCTTTAATGTTCTTTATTAAAGATTTAATAAACCACTGGCTATAAATGGAGCTGTACATATCTACAGTAAGTAAAGATAATTAAGTTCCTGCTAAGAAACAGAAAATAATAGGATTTGCTTTTCAAAATAAATAAATAAATAGCCAAATAGAAAAAGAATGATTTTCTAAATTATACACTGAAAATACCCTTGAGAGTTTTTTTAAATTTCACTCTTTGACTTTCACACACTCTATTTCATTCTTAAAATAGATATTGATGGTTCTTCACATTTTATAGTGCTGAGAAGTAGGGCCTATGTCTTTCCAAAAAAAAAAGTCTGTAATATTTGTCATGGGCAAGAAACAGATTCTGACACCTTTACTGTTATGGATTTACTTCTCTTTCCATAATTACTCCTATTGGTATTAAGGACTTTAATTACAGAGCATGATATCTTATGATGTATGGCCTTCAGCTGTGTAAATAGATGCATCATTATGTAATGTAATAAATGTGTCCAAATGTGTTAAAGGAGAAAATCTCTAGTCAATTTTTCATCTACAGTTCTAGCATGAATGAACAGGTGACCCATTTTATTTATTTTCTTTTTAATTGATTTATTTTCTTTGTTAATTTAATGAATAGGTTTTGGCCCAATTAACTTATCACACCAGAAGCCAGAATTTTAGCAAGAGAGACTCATGTGGCCAACACCACATCTCTTTTAGAATCTACAACAAGAATAACCAGTAGTGACCTTCAAAAGTGACAGCTCAAAAGAACTAATTTTTACTCGTAGGTTTGTAATAAAAGCCCTGATCAATTTTACATTTTATTGATAAAAACTTTTACCAATGTAAAACTGTCATAAATTTTGCCTGAATTCCAATATGAGACAACAACTAAGAGAACATACAAATTAAGATATGTAAGTTTTCTTTTTTTCTTCCAATAGGAAATTAATTTATTGAATAGGAGAGGATTTTACATTTAATAAACATTCAAAATGGAAAATTAGCTTGAAATTAGAGAAACTACATCTTCAGAAGGTAAAAGTGAGAAGGCAAGTGACTAAGCAAGCAGCTTTTGTTTGATAATCTCTCTTTGGAGAAGACAAAACTTGTGATAATATGGATTGCATGGTTGTTTACTTATGCTACTTTTCTCCTACTATATTTTGCTGCTGGACGTATCAATTATTTGCTGAATCTTCACCCCAGAAGTGACAATTCAAAATTTGGGGTACATTAAAAGCAAAATAAAACTAAGAGTTTCTCAGCCTACTCATTAGGTCACTAAAATCATTTTGAGTTTAACAATCTTTGTTTTTAGACAAAATTCTGGACAATTTGATTAAGAAACTGCAAAAAAAACTTCATAGGACCTTTCTTGTTTGTTTGTTTTGAGTTTTTCCTCTATGGTGCTGGTTGCAAGAAGTGAGAAAAGTTAACTGGGAAAGTTTTTATTTATTTATTTATTTATTTAATTTATGTTGCTATAGAAATCACCATTAAATTCGCTGAATTATTATATAAAAAAGTGTAAACAATTTTCACATTAGATCTATGGTTAGGGGAATTGCTATATATAGATATGGAGTTGCTTAAGTTGTAAGGGAGCTCAGGAGGTCTTTACTCCAACTTCCCACTCAAAGCAGAATGAAAACTGAAGTAGTTGTTTCTTTCAGATGTAAATTTTCTCCAGGCCAAGTATTCCATTCTGAACCTTGAATTCAGAAGAGTTTCTAAGGGCTCAATTCACTTTGATCTTGAAAATCTCTAAAGACTGATTCTACCACCTGTCAATCAATTTGTTCCAGTGCTTGACTACCCTCTTAGTGAATCCTCTTCTGCTTCAATTTATGGCAATTGTTTCTCATTTTCCTGCCACGTCTCTCAGGAAAAAGCCTGTTGCCATCTTTTTGGCAACTTGCTCTGTGGCTTTGGATGATTACTGCTAGGTGCCATTCAAGACCTCTCTTTTCCAGGCCACACTATCCTAGCTCCCTCAGCCTCATCTCTTATCTGAGCCATTACAAAGGAGAAATAGTCTTTTTGTTAGATCAAGTACATCTAAACTCTGCTTAGATGATTATTCATAAAAAACTCTAAAACTTTGTTCTACTCCAAAATTCTATGTAGACGAGTGCTTTTCACAATTACCCCATGAGGACTTGACCTATGGTCCAGAGAAGACAGTGGAATAATGCCTATTGATTTCAAGAGTTTTCACTGAGCCAAATCTAAAGGCATGCTTTTTTGAATGCTTGAGCTTTGAATGGGAATTAAGTTGTTCTTTCAATGAAATTCCTTTGCTGGTGGATGTGGCACTATGGAAAACAAGATAATCTATTTTACTGGACATAAATGATTTTAAAGCATATTGTGCAGGCAAATTAGAAGACTATATAATACAAATGGCATTATTGTTTGATCATAACTTACCCTATAAATAAAGAAGTTTCAATATGGAAGTTTTATAACAAAAATAAATTTAAGGTTCAGCACATCTATCAAATAATCTTATTTTAGCACTTAAAAGAAAATTGAGTCCTGAAGATAAAGGGACTTGCACTAAATAGAATATATTCTCATGCAGTAATCTCCAAATCAATGTTTCTTTCTGCTAATCTTTTTTTTTTTTTTTTCTTTTTTTTCCCTCTAGGGCAAGGATTTTATTTTGATAACAACTTGAATGAAAATAATGCATTATATTTTGAAGATTTTTTGCAAGCGTAAACTCCTTTAATATTCTCAAACCTCAGTTAGCCTTTCAGGGTTAATGATGCATTTTACCTCATTTGTCCATCTACTGCCCACTGACTCTTGCATGAGGGGGAGATGAATGAACCATTTTTTATTTAATCTAACTTTCAGTTTCATGATTGTGGATGTCAGACCTTTTTGTTTGTTGTTTGTTTAATGTGTCACTGAAAAATCTACTTAATACTTGGTAGTGATAAACCTTACGTAGACCTTAATTTAAAAATAACACAGCTTGACTTTATGTTCCTTGCAGGAATTGTTTTCCTTTTTTATTGAATGAAGCACACTTCAGAAATACAATATATAATTGTATAGAATACAATGCGTATTGTATTCGGAAAATACAATATGCAATTTCACAACTAACAATATAAAATCAGTTTTCAAGTTAAGAATTATTTAATGTTATACTAACTCTGTATAAACTTCTGAACCCTATTAATGTGTGTTTTCTTTTTTTTTTCCTCTAAACCTAGAACACCTAGCAATATAACACCTATCAAGCTCAAAAATACTGCAGACTTATAAATATTACTTTGGCCTCAAGCAGAAATGGAAAAAGTTGTGTGACTTCATTATGTATTTAGTATTCTGTATTGTTTCATGTAGTTTCATTAACCTTTGTTTTCTTTGTTAATAGATTACATACATAATATCTTTGCTAGTAGATTTTATATATACCTATAATCTATTACATATAGATTAATAAATTATCTATACGTAATGTATTTTATATACATTTATCTATTATAAAATCTATTATATGTTGATTTTATACATATATGCATATTCTGACCCCATCAAAATGTCTTTTGTGATCAATATTTGCCTGTGTCCTGTTCATGTCCATTTTGACATTTTTTAGGTTCACAGCAAGAGTGTCCTATAGGTAAAATAAGTTTTGGACAGGCTTCTGGGATTCAGATCCTCTAGAATGACCTCTCTGTCTCTTTTCCTTTCTTATTGCTTAATACAAAGGCTTATTCCCTCCACTATTGAAATATTTGTATTTCTTTAACTGAGTAAATTAACTTTGGCAAAGTTCAAGCACGCTGTTTTCTTAACAGTGCTTA
This sequence comes from Microcambeva ribeirae, assembly GCA_035222435.1. Classification (NCBI taxonomy): domain Eukaryota; kingdom Metazoa; phylum Chordata; class Actinopteri; order Siluriformes; family Trichomycteridae; genus Microcambeva; species Microcambeva ribeirae. The sequence continues at coordinate 24,210 of JAYECN010006751.1, read as the reverse complement.
AATTTAGACTGTTTCAAACATTTCTCAGCTAGTCACATTAGTATAGGCTGGTTCTTTAATACTAAGCTATGATATTTTACAACTGATATGTGGCAAAAAAAAATGGTTAACAGAACTGAGAAATATCATTTGCAGCTTACACAGATGAGTCCTGATTGCTTTGATGAATATCATGAATTAATCTGTACTTGATTAAGTAGATTTACTTCTACATTTAAGATTGGTTATGAACTCCACAAAACCAACGTCACAAGGTTTCAGTGATAGATCTTATCTCATCTTACTTTCTGCAAAGCTTGAAACATTTGCATGCCATGTAAAGAAATAAGCGGCAGGAGTGATAATGTTGCTTGGGAATGAGTACAGAGTTTATGACAGCTGTCAGAATTCCCCAGCAGAAATGGAAGTGCTTCCCTTTTAGTGTTCTCAGTTCTGTAGCTGGAGAACATTTTACTCTGCAGTGAAGTCTTGTCAGATTAATTCATTTTACACAAGGGAGTGGCAATTCCACACCTCAGAGAGAGGAATAATACTTATTAGGTTTCCTCTCACAAAGGGTTATCTTCCTTGAAAATTTCATTGCATGTTTAATTTATGGTGGTCCCTTTTGAAGCCTTCATCTCACAAGAAGTTCTTCACATCAAAGTAAAACTAGCCTTTACCCTGCCTACCACCTGCATTTCTGCTTCTTGATGAGCTAATCTTATAACCAATGTTCCAAAAATGAGATAAAGAAATCATAAAGTATTAAAAGAGTAAGGAATTGGATATTGTTGGCAAGCCAATGCTCAAAGTAAATCACAACATGACAGCTCAAATGAATAGATAAATTGGTAGGGAACTAGGGCATTTTAACATATCTGTGCCGCAGTGTTGTACATACCACACTTATGGTAACATGTCAGATGAGCCCTGGATGATGAAAAAGAAGTTGAGAAATAAATGTGAATCTTAATGTATTTTTCCCAAATTAACACATCAGGTGTGAAATGATGTTTTCCACACTGGTGATCTAAAATATAATTTACAAGGAAAGTAGCCTGTAAGTGCCTGAGCCTCATGTGCTCTCCCAACTATATATCAAATTCCTCTCATAATAACTTGGCTAATTAAGTAATTTAGAAAGAGACTTATCTATGTTTCTAGATTTTGATGAGATTCAAGATGACAGATGGATACATATTCTGGAATATGCTGCTGACTCAAAACATACCCACCTGTTTAGGAAGGGTCTGTACTGGGTACAGAAGGAACAATATGAGTTAAACATATAACACCATGTAATATCAAGACAAGACTGTATGAAGTACGTATTCTATTTAAACTGAAATGTGCTGCAGGATGTAAAAATAGAAAGTTTAGGACGTTACGTACAAGTGTCAAAATTAGTGGAATAATGTATTAATAACAAATGTTATAGGGAACAATGAACCTAGTTATGAAAGAATAAGAAATGTTAAGAAACCTGGAGTTGGGACAAATGTAACTGACAAAAATTGCACCAGTGTGACTGACTGGCAGACCACATGGTAGATTCCTATTATTCATAATCCTTATAATAATAGAAGGAAAAAATAAAATATGTAGTGAAAAGCAAAGAGATATTAAAAAGAAAAAATCAAAAGAACTCTTTCAAAAAATTACAAAGATGGTTTGTGACAGGTACATTTACTTATTCACCCATCTGTGATTAAAAAAATATTACATGGAAAATACTGTAAAGGAAAAGTTACAACAACCTTAAAAAGCAATGCTTCTTGAAATACTAGGTAAATATTATCAGGTTTGTGTGAATGATTTCATTTCACTATGTATATTCTCAATAGAAATCAAAAATAAAACAAGGAGAGAGAAAACTTGTGTGTCAAATACAACAGAAGAGAGTGCTATACAAAAGACAAGAGGTAGATTTAAATTCTTCACAGTAGTAAAAGAATTCAGTGACCCGCCATTCACAGACAGCCCTTTGGAGACAGATGGAAATTAGCCATAGAAGTTGATGGACAGTTGGGTGACAGAGGGATTTTTTTTCCTGTTTTTATAGATGACTTTTTTATAGATAGCTTTTAATAGAAGCTTTTATCCTAGTTATAGAAGATATTGACTTTGTTGATGTCAATATTGACAAACTATACTACTAGAATGTAATACGTTAGTGTTTTAAAAGTTGAAGCAAGTTCATAGTTAGCAGCTTCTTTACCAAATAAAATATCTCACCAGGGACACAGAAGTTTTCTAGTTCATAACACTGCTATCTTCATCATCTGCTGGCCTTTCTGTGGCATTTCAGGTGTGATTTTGTTGAAGCCTATTGGAAATTGTTTTTCCAAAACTGTTTTTTAACCCTTTGCTAAATTACTCAAACCCTCACCATAAGAAGTACTTCATCTGGAGTCCTATTTGTTTATAATATAGAAAAACCATGAATAAGACATTCACCGTAAGGGGATTTCAGTTTAGGAACACAGTCTTATCTTTATTCTCAGACACACTGTTTCTTGACTTTCATTGTACACGGCAAGTCTAATATTTTTCAGCCTAGGGTCATTTTGACAGAATTTCAGGGGTGAAGAGATTTGATTTTATAATGACTGTATGTTCTATATGGAACCGAAGAATTGAAAGATCCACCCCTCATGTTCACTTTCTGTGTCATGTCTACTTTTTCAATGTACAGCCTAAAGATGAGTACTGGTTTTGCTTAGTATGCCTAATAGAAACAAATGAACAAGGTAACAAATAATGTTACCACATCAATTTTGTGCAGCATTCATAGTTCCATCTCCTTCTCTCATTCTATGACTCTACAGTGCTGATTCCTGACTATCAGTCATAGGAAGCAGCATCTCTGAAATAGCCAATTTGCACAGTGCCAAGCCTGGTAAGTGATGCCTGTGAAAGTTAGGAGGCAGATAGAAATCCCAAAATGAAAATGAGCCCTCTAGACAAGCTGCTTCAGGCAGGTGATTAGTGAGGTATTGGGAAAAAAAAAAAAAAAAAAAAAAAAAAAAAAAGGTAAGACAGTGACTTATTTCTTAAATTCTGCTGAATCCCCAAGCTAAGGGGGTGATAAACAGTGACATTTCACCTAGGGGGTGAAATGTGAGCCATAATACTAGCATAAGTCTGCTGACAGTGTAGCTGCTCTTTTGCCACACAGAAACACTCAAATGGAATAAATAAAATAAACTTTCAGTGGAAATAAGAGATTTGGTTGTACTGCATAACTGAGGAGTTCTGGGTGGCCTAAAATAAGAGAAATGGCAAACCTTCATGAAAAAGTACAAAACTTTGGATAAGGAGCACATTCCTGGCAAACAAAGTCAAACTCCATTCAAATGTTATTGTATCAGTTATTGACAATTCTCTGTTTAGAGCTGTTATGAACACATAGTCATGACAGCTGTTAAAGTGAGTAAGGCCAAGGATTTATCCTATTCCTAATGACACAGGAGGACTTAAGAACATGGCAGGTATATTATGTTTCCCTCTGAATATTCATACCTTCCAACTATTTGTGTATAGCTCTTTCTTGATCACATATGAAATTCTAACAAACTTTCAGTGATTTTCTGTTCCATGAAGATATTCTGTCTTTTCTTGTCTGCACACATTCACAATATTTTGTGGCAAGAAGTTCCATAGTTTGACTGCATGTGGAGGAATCCCTTCCTTCAGCTTCCTTTAAAAATGGTTGCATTTAATTAAATTTGATGATCCTTTGGTTTTTTTTCTTGAAAGAAAAAATAAATTTCTGCTTTGTATGCATCCTTTTGTATGCGTCACATATAACATGGATTTCTTTCATACCCTTATGTCTTCTTTAAGCTGAAAGTCCTGGCTTATTCATTTTTTTTCTCTTACAGAAACCATTTCATAGTTCTGATCATATTTATTACACCTTCCTGTGTTTGTTTACATTCCTTTGAGTTGGGAAGGTCAAAACTGCGTTTTGAAGATGCAGAGAAACCATGGATTTATCTAGTGTTTTTCTTCTGATATTAATAATTTTACTTTATTAACCAATAGTAAAGTAATATATAGCCTCCTAAACCTATATTATTTCCTTACATTGCACTAAGTTTTATAAATGATGCCATAAACTAGTTTGCACCTACAGAGCTGGGTTGTAACTTGCCTCAGTCTGTTCTCTGTCACTTGTATGAAATGGCTTATTGGTACTATTAAATTTTCTTGGTTACACAGAATAGTAATTCCTTCCTAGCTATCCATTCTAATGTTAATTACTGAAAGTATCTGAAAGAATGACAGTTATCCTGAGCAAAATGGTGCCAGTCACTATATAGAAGTCCAGTAAAATTTGAATACTAATTTTTGAAAAGTAACCCCTTATGTCTGATGCTTTTTCTCTGAGGTGATAAGGTTAGGTCAAAACAAAAAAAAAAAAAAAAAAAAAAAAAAAAAAGGCTCAGTTTTCCACAAGACCAAAGTTTAGGTGTTCTGTCTAAAATTATTCAAGAAATCTGTGTCAGTATTAGTAATTGTTAGTAATGTTTACATGAGTGCCAGTGCATTAATAAAAATGAATTAGAAATGTCATTCAAATATATAGAATTATTTCTCTGTCTTTTCATATATAAACTATAATATCTCTTGTCATTATTCTTTACTAGCAAAGAAACTTTACTAGCTAAGAAAGAAACAGTATCATATATATACATGTCTAAGGCCCTTAAGGTAACAGAGACTAAGCAGAGCACATAAATTATAAGAAGTATATTATTCTTTTTTTTTCTTCTTCCTGTTTTCAGAATAGCTATTTCATTAAAAATAAATAAAGTCATATGCCTAACATCCCTTTGACATGATTCAGTTGTCCTTTATCATGCTGAATACATTATTTTTTCCATTCAGGCATCACTTCTGTCAACTCAAAATAAAACATTTTCTTCCGTTTAACTTTATTCTTTCCAGTTACTATTCTCTTTGGCCCTTTTGCTTTCTTCAATACTATGGGTAATGTGACTCCTTATCATCACAGCAACAGCCATTGTGAAACTTGACTGCATATCAACAATTTGAAAAGGCTACAGGGAGAGATTTGAAAGCTTAATCCAGGATAGTTCTCAAAGCTCTTGACACCTTGCAAAGGATCTCAGATCCCAGATGGGACTGGCAAGGTCTCTGAACATGAAAGGGAATTCTCAGTACCTTGGAGGAGGAAACCTAAGTCATTATATCCTGATTCGTGGAGTGCTGTATGTATGTCTCCTTTCTTTTGTTCTGCTTCCTTGTTTGAGACTCTACTTTGAAAATAATATTCATAACTTTTATTCTAGGGGCTGAAATTAAATGTTATCAGTCAAAGGATTGTACCCTCAAAATACAAAGACCAATTTTCTAGAAGAGCAAAAACAAAAATCTTGTCTTCTTCTGTCTGTAACTGTATTGAACTGCTATTTTTTTCCAGCCTCACAGAATGAGAAAAAGAGATTTTATGTGTGTGTGTGTGTGTGAGAGAGAGAGAGAGAGACAGAGGGAGAGAGAAAGAGAAATTCAGCTGAAAGGAAAATCCTTAGATTTTTTCTATTCTATCTTTGCAACTCATACCATTGTCTTTATTCCACCAAAGCAGAATATAGCAGAAATATACTTAATCAAGACAAAACCACTTCATGAGTGACTTGCATTCTGTTTATTTTAATTTGTGAAATTCATTTTTTTTCAGCCAAGGAGGGTTTTGCTTTGGAAAAGAGTTATTCTCTTAAGAAACCCTAATATTGCCTTCACAGTGTGGTAAAAATGCATAGGCTTTCCCCATTTCACAGCTTCATAGCCCAGAGTCCAAAGCCTGGTCCTGTCCACACTAAATCTGTAGGAATTCTTTCCCATTTTAACTCTCATACCTTAGAACAAATAACATGAAAGCGTTTTGGTTGGCAATATGTGGACTGCAGTCCAAATTATCCTTATTTAGGGATATTCTATTTTAACTCACATTTAAAAATCACATTATTTGCATTACAGCAAGTATAAATAAACAGAGCAAGCAGAGATTTTATAGCTAGAGTAGTCATAAATCACTTCTTTTGCCATCCCTTCTTTCTGAGAAATCAGAGTTTCTCTAATTTATTCTGCTTGGTGCAAGTTCTGGCATTTATTCTTTGACTGTTCAGCCTCCTTCAGGTCCTACAAAAATTGTAAAGAACTTCCTGTCAGGATAATTTTTAAAATCTATTTAAACTGCCAGATGAGCCATAGCCATAAGGATATCTGCCAGGGAAAGTAAATAAATAAATAAATAAATAAATAGAGTTGTGAGTGCTATTTGCAGAGCTTTATTTATTTATTTATTTATTTATTTTAACTTTAGTACCCAGAATTTCATTACAATGGTCTATTTTAAATAATTAGCAAGTACTTTAAAGGTAACAGCCTTTGCTCAAATGCTCCTGATGCTTGAATTTAAAAGACATGACTGCTGGGAAGGAGAGATATTGATGCTTTAAGTTGTGTTACTTGTTAGGTGCTATAGTTCTCCCTATTTTTCACAGTGACTGTTACAAAGTAGGAGGTTTTAAAGCTCTGAAGCTTGTTAGGGAAGGACCTTCCACCCTGGTCTGTTGACACAGATCATAACACAAGATAGTGTGTTCTGGTCTGCAGAGAAGGACTGAAGAAAGACTGCAGAATATGTTACATTTTCTTCAAAGGGACCTCAGAAATTTAAAATATATTTATATAACTTGAGTAACATGTTAGATCTTAGTACCAGTAGTGTTCTGTTTAGCCCTCAGACTCCAGAGAGCAGGTCTGTTTCCTTTTTAAATAATTTATAGGTACAACTTATATCTGTGGTGTCAAAAATAAAAATTTGTGATGTCTCAACGACAAATTAGTAAAAATTCTTTTTTTTTTTTTTTTTTTTTCTCCAAGAGAAAAAAAAATGGATTGGTTGGATTTCAATGTAAACCAGTATTGACAGACAGAGATATTACCTTCTGATTCCACATCCTGGCAGAGAAGGGTCCAGTCATTGTTAGAGCTAATAGCTGGCAGCTGGTAATTACAGATGCCAACAGTTAGTAAAAAGGATGTCAATATGGTAGAAGTTTGCAAGAATGTTTGCTCTTATGCAAGATCACTTTAAAAATGTTTGGATTTGCTTTGTCAAAACTTGTCTTACAATCTGGTTGTGTAACAACTATCTTGGTTATTTCTCAATCATTTTTTTAAAGAGTCATTTGGCTTCCTGAATAGTCATGTGCGCCTTCCACAAAGCAAAATGTTATCCTCATGATCACATCCGCAAATATGGAAACTTATACAAAACTGCTCAACATTTTAGCATATTAGGGTTTTAAGCGTCGGTGTTACTGCACTTCCATGCAGTACTGTTTATGCAATTACCAACCAGCTAAATTCTATTAACAAAGTCCGAGATAAACAAAGCAAAATGATAGTTCATTATATGATATGGGTCAACAGTCTGCTGATTTAATAAAATGAGCAAATGAGAAAAAAAAAAAAAAAAAACTTCTTCTGGTTTTGGGGCTGATAGGTCTAAGACATACCAACAGCTGCACACACATAAATAATATCTTTTTTTCTTTCAGTATAGAATGAATTATATGCAGAGAAATTTTATCAGATATTTTTCTCTTCTTTCAAAGAATATATATATCTTGAACTGTTAAACACTGTTTATTACTAAACCATTTCTAATGAGGTCTTTTGTGTCTAATGTGTCTTTTGAAGATATTTTTTTTACTTGGTTCACTTAAGCATGAATTTTACTAGAACAGAAATGATCATAAAAATCTTTACAATATATTTTTAATTTACATGGATTAATAAATGGAGTATTTTCCATTATTTCAGGATTAAATCCACACTTTTTTTTTTTTTTTAATTATACATGTTGACTTTCCATTATTGTCTAACATGGTATCTAAGATTCTTATGATTTGAAGGAAATTTATTTCAGTACTTGGCTGAATTCATGATTACGATTGCTTTCACTGTTTACTGCAGAATATAAATTTATTTGACAAAATCACAGATCTCTAAAAAGCTATTGTAAAATTACATTTGAAATTCTTCAGTGTTGTCTTACTTTTGCTACTCAGATCCATTTGGGCTGTGACACTGGAAGTGATATGATGAATTTGAATATTCTATTTAATTCTTCTTTTCAAGAGATTGAAATATATTAAGTTCTGATGTTTACATATATCAATAATCTACATTATTAATTAGGAAGAAATAATTCTGGGAAGCATAAAAAAGATGCATGATGATATAAACCTTATTGGAATTACTGTTTCTGGGTCATGTTTTGCAACTCCCCTTGCCCATTTTTCTCACCCTAACATTTCACAGCACTTTATATGAAGAAAATTATTTTTCAAATGAATGACATCTTTATCAACAAACAATAAGCTTAGGTTAAGGAATAATACCAAAGTATTCCAGAGTCAACAGTTAATGAAATAGGATCCCCTGTAGAAACCTGGCTGGATGATCAAATGTTCTATATTCCCAGCAAGGACATTATCCAGACTGTTAAATTATGCCAATGCTTGTGTGTCTGATTTTTTTTCCAGCAGGACTTCCAGATACAGAGTAGCAAACATAGAAATGGCTAAGAGATTTGGCAATTGAATGTTATGTTCAGACTAAGAAAAACAAATCCTCTGCTAGGCGCGCTCCTGAATGTCTTGTGGATGGAAAGATGTGGAGCCATGCTCTGTGCATAGAGGCATGTCTGGAGCATTCATACAAGCATCATAGCTCATCTATGATTGTAGAAAAGGGTACAGTGATGACTAAGGTCAACCAAGAGTCTCATAATCAGCACTTGGAAGAATTTTTTGGAAAAAGGGTCTGCTGAGGTTCTTCCAGCTTTTTCTCAAGGCTTCTCCTAAAGCTCTCTTTTGTCAGCAAGCTGGACTTGGTGCATTAAGCTAAGCTCCTAGGAGCAGCGTCCTCTGGGCCCTGACAGTTACCATTCCTGGATAGCTTTCAGTAAGCCCAAGATACCTGTGCTCCAGAAGCAGAACTGAGAGGCAGTGACATAAATGAGCTTTTCTTCAAAGATCAAAGTTTGGATCATTTCTGAAACTGTGGGTCAACTGTGGGTCACAGGGTGAACAAGAAGTTGTTAAAGGGATCTGATGTGCTCTGGAGTAAAACTAACACAGTGGATTGTAAACTTATAGCATTATCTTCACTTGCCAAGGGAGAAGGCTTGTCAAAATCAGAGTCTCAGCTGAAAGAATATCTACCATGACTTAGCATCAAAATCTTAAATAGAGCTTCATTCTCTTTCCATAAAGATGGAAATGCTTACTTGTTTACATTTTTGGGGGTAAATATTGCCCAACCTGTATGATTACCTGAGTTAAGCAACTGTATCTTAAAAGAAGGGCTAAGACACAAACTTGATTGTTTGCTCACATACTCTAAGATGCAAATAATTTCGTCTATTTATAAGGTAACTATTCAAAACAGTTGAAGGAGAAGAAACATAATCTTGACAGGATAAATTTAATAAAAACAGTCTCCTGGATTTAGTGAATAACACAGAAGATCTGAAAGTGGGAGACATTAAAGATTAAATGAAATTTAAAACTTTTACTTTTTTCTTCCATTGTGCACTGGAGATTGGCATATATAGGTTGTATTCTCCTTATGTATTTGTGTGCATAAAAATATCCTCAAATTAATATTGCTTAAGTATTTCCATCTTTGAAATCTCCTGTAGAATTGTGTGGTACCTTAGCACACTAAAGATTATTACACCTGGGCTACAGAATCAGAGTCTTCTTTCCTATTTTAAGACTACTGTTGAAGAATGCTCATTTTTCTGTTTATTTAGTAATGGAAGATGTCTACAAGTGTCTGTATACTTGAGGACACATCAAAGGTTGGGCTTCTCATGCTTAGGGTTCAAATAAAAAATCATCACACAGACACAACAGTGAGATAAAACAAAACAAAACAAAAAAAAATAATAATTAAAAAAAAAAAAAAAACAGCAGAATGAGTTCAGCCATTCTTCATGGGGAAGCTTAATCAACTGAATTTGATAGAGATGCCATAGCTCATTTTTTCATAACATCCACATTTCCTGTGAAGAATAACCAATACTATATTTTACTCTAATCTTTCACCTTATCACACTGAATGCTCATCCAGATTCATATTAAGATTTATTATCTATTCACAGCAAAGAGAACAGGAGGAAGAAATGGTATGTGAAACAAGGCTGCTACTGGTACGATTGAAATTATGTTTTGCTCAACACTCTGGTAGAATGCATAAGCTCACCTAGACATATATTTGAACCATATATATATCCTATCTTAACCTTAATTATAACCTTCCTCTGGTAGCAACCTCCCTGGAATGATGTAAGAAGGGAATAAGTTATTAGTTTAAGTGTGGGTGTCAGAAGATGGAGAGGACCTCTCTCTGGAACACCTCTCTCCTTAGAAAAACATATTAAAGTCTCCCTTAAAACATATATATATTTTTTTTTCCAGTAGACAGTAATGACTCACTTAGAGTCATTGCAGTCTTGACTCCCCCTCTCCCTACACCAAAATAATTAATTAGTCTGTATAATGGTCGTTCATCACATGAATGGCTGCTTAGGGGCTTTGATGATAGGCTAATTATTGGTTCATTGTGCTATGCTAGTTCTGGGAAAAAAAAAAATATTATGTATTATGTCACTAAGAATTAAAAGAGAGAGGAAGAAAATATTTACAGTTCATTATAGACCTTATTCCAATGTGTTCTCTGCAACTATAGAGTTTAGTGGCTTCATAAATAACCTTGGAAATACCTGTCTTGAGAATTCTTTTCAAATTCTTTTTTCAAAATGTTTGATTAGCTTTGAATCATAAGCGTGTGGAGAAACAGCAATAAAAATGATGCTTCTGATAAGCATTGAGATGGAAATTGTTTTGATAAATTCAGGATCCCAAATATGCTTCATATGACTAGAATTTATTTAGTGTTCTTTTTAGACTAAATTATACTTATACTTAGACTTTTTAGTTACAAAATGATTTTTCTTGTCACAAAATTTCAAATAAGGAGAAATTTTCTTTTTTTTTTTTTTTTGTTTGAGTTCCAGCAAATCTTTGCAAAAGTAGAAAAAATCATGAGTTTGAGCTCCTGCACTGTGTGACAATGATATTTGCAATATGAAACTACTTCATGTTGGTTTACAGCAGGACTATTTTCTTGTAAAGTTGTCTGTCGTGTGTTACTCGGCACACTTGAGTACAAGAAGCCTGTCTCCAGAGTGGGGAATTCCTGTTCATGGGGTATAGACTGACTACAGTTCATGTAATGTTGAATCTATGCTGTGGGAAGCCCAACTTTGCAGTTCAGGTCATCTCTCCTGCAATGAGCTAGATATGGATTGATAGCTCCAATACCTGGTAGGTCACTGTCAGTGAGCTATGCACTCAATGAGTTAGACTATTTTTTAAGGGGAAAAGTGTGGTGGCTGTCTTATTTATTTATTTATTTATGCAGTTTGACCACTTCTGATATTCTACCAACTCTAAAAAATGTTGATTTTTTTTTTTCCTAAAGATTGTGCTCTTCTTTGCATGATGTAATTTCTACTTTATAAGATTTGTTGTTTTACAAGAACAATAAATGAAATGAAACCTTGCAAGGTGATTCAGTCAGAAAAGACCAAGGGATGAGAGAAAGAATCAAGGAGAAAATTCTGGAAGGCAGGATATTCATCTCACGCTTATTCTTGCTGCAAAATCCTGTTTTGTCTGACTTGTGGTTAAGGAGTTAAAAGAAAAAAAAAAAAAGTTTTAACACCTCCTTAAGTTTTCCAAATATCTCTACTCCACTGTGTGTTTACGGTGAGAAAGAAAAGAGCGCTCTTGCTGACAGGAAAGTAACAGTAATTCTCAGAGGTCATATAAATGTAAACTGTAACTTTAACAAACAGGTTTCCTGGGACAGACATTTTAAGGACAAAAGCCATTTTGTGTAATTCCTCTTTGCCTTATCAAACAGTGAAAATACTACTATACTACTTGCAAGAACCAAAGTGTTCACACAAATTCCCTCTTTCCCCTTATTATCACAAGGAGATAATGGAGTAATGAGCACATGGAAATAAAAAAAAGTTCTAATTCTCTCTTACTTTTAGCAAAGAGTGTCAATTAGCTTGGTACTATGGCTTTTACTTACCTTTTTGGGGAATATACTATCAGGAAACCAAATAGTCCTGGCTGGTAGAAGAGGTGAAGTGGGAAAATTTGCATTTTTTGATGGGAAACTCTTCAACTGGAAATTACTTTTGACCAGCTTTTCATTAAGACTTCTTTAATTTCATGGCTGTTCTCTGTGTAGTAAAATTGATTTTACCTATTCAATAACATATCTGCATTCAAGAGGCAATTAGAGCATACCATATTTTTCACTGCTTTTCAAACTGTGAACCTTGCAACAGATCGCTGAGGATATTGCCTAAGTGAGGAACAAACTTATGAAGTGGCTTCCAGAAACTAAGATTTGTAGGAAGAAAAACTAAAAATCCATTTTGGTACAAAAATTGAAAAAAAGAAAATTGAAATTGACCTTTTAAATTTGCTACCAAGAAATGTATCTACTTTCCAGTGATTATGGTGCCTTCATGCAGAACCCATGGACACTTTGTGTCTTCTATCTCCACGTCTGTAAACACGTGATAATAGGTGACAGTATGTCCAGTTGCAATAATATTTTCTAATTGCTAAAAGGAAGAAAATAGATAGAAATGCGAATACTTAAGTCTTTCAATCCCAGATATGGAACTTGTACTTAACTCTTTTTTTATAAGTGTTAATAAGTCTTCTAGGCTTAGCTGGATCCAGCTCACAAATTTTTGAAGATGCAGATTAGGCAATATTATGCAATGCATTTCTCTTCCAGACATAACCTCAAGAAATCTTTTTGAATATTGAAAGCATGGTTCTTCAGCCAATTTTCCAGACCTTTGAAACTCCTAGTAAAGCGAAGAAAATCAGTAAGGGACCATAAGAGAATTCCCTTGTAAAAAAATAATTTTTCTGCTAATCCATAAGTCTCAGACTCAGAATCCATCCTTCTCAGTTCCCAGTCCAAGTAGATGAAAGGGCAGTTGTGCTCTTACGTAACCTTGCTTTATTAAGGGTCTGGCCATCCAACTCAAAATCCTTTGTTGCTTTCATAGGCCAGGAGCTTAAGGTTTTATAGACTTCAATTCTGTCATGCTAAGGAGGACTATTAATATATTTCAGAGGGCAAAATATAACCATTATATCTAGGGCACTAAAGGGCTGTTTCATAGGCAGGAGACTTCTCAGAGAAATGAATCTTCTGCATGATCTCAATGCATTATACTTTTTAAGCTATTAAAGACAAATATTGGAAATAACTGATTGCCCATTTTCCTCAATGCCACCTGATCTATATGTAAATGGCAAGTGGTTGTCATAGAAATTATTTATCGGTGGTGAATGAAGCATGGAGATGACATTTTAAAGACGGGTCTTTGAGTTGTAGTCTCATCATGAATGCTATTGCAAAATCCTTATTCCCATGTCAAAGCATTTAGACTCAAATAGAAGTGAAGTCTGAAGTACTGAAAGGCTTTTTGTGCAGAGGGATGGGAACTGCTGTGAACAAGAGACAAAGGGTGTATTTCTTTTGTTCTCCAAAATAAAAGGTTGAACCCATGAAGCTCTGTCATGCTGAGTTTAACCTTTTAATGCTAAGCCACCCACTGAAATCAACAGCAGCCCCTTTATAATGCAAGGAGACCACTGAATGTTGAAAATGGGATTTGTAAATATAAGCAGGGGAAGTACACAGCTGCCCAATGAGGATTTTGTGAAGAGTGTGTTGCCATCTCTCAAGGGTCCTTACTTTTAAATTGCGGGGAACTGTTGGACTCTCCCCTTACTTAGATATGCAAACATGAATCTATTGCTATTAGAACTGTTTCACCCTTTCTGCAAAATTTGCTAAGAATTAAATTATTTTTATAGACAAATAAGCATTTACTTGCGTAAGGATAGACCAGATTTCAAAGTTGTGCTCCCAGTCAGCGAGACCTGGCAGCTGTGCATGGTGGAGACTTCTGGTTTTTCCTCCACACATTATTACTTTCACTAGTGTAGAAAATTTCTGAGAAAATTTTGCCATTTTCTTGGAGGAAAATCAAATTATTAACATAAAATATATAATAAGTCTATTTTTAAAATGGATATTACATTTCTTGTAGTAAATAATGATTCTTTTTACAATTTCTAAATAGCTAGATCCATCTAACGAGAATATTTACTGGTTTGCAATAAAAGTCATATTACTGAACTGAAGGACAGTTGCACAGGGAAACAAAAAACACTTCTTCACTGCAGAGATATCAAGTGCAGTACATTGCAGTGGCTGGTCACTATCCAGATAACAACAGGAGTTTCCTTTGCAAGAGTTCTTTTAACAGCATCTTCATTTGGATCCATTGAGACTCTATGAACTATTTTGCTTAGTGGCTTCTGGCCACAGTCGTACATGACAGTATATGCCAGACCTATCACTATTAATTTTCTTAAGATACCTACAAAACAACCCTATTGGGGTCTATCTTGACTATCTTGACTATGCAAAATAAAGTTTTCAATGTGACCATTTCTTCCTCTGTAGAAACAGTTTCTACAGACTATTCACAAATATCTGCAGTCAGTTGGGTTGATTCTACAGCAAGGACCAGAGCAAGGACCACTGCAGTAAATCTTTGCAATAGTCAGATTCTCAACCCCACATGTCAAGGAACACACTGAAAGTTATCTATAGCACCCATCAATTGGTGTAGGCACAGCAGGAGCTATTCACGTGGAATTTTAGGGACTCTCACTTGGTGAGCTCCATAACAACTAATCAGATAGTTTGTTGAGAGGGCACTGGGGGTTGAGTCAATCTTGTTGTCTCAAGTTGGTCTATTGTCTCTCACCAATTCATTGTTTCTTCTATGCAGAGACTGGCTAGAGAGTTCCTGGACCACCTGGGGAAATAATGACTTATATGCACTGGCTGTGCACACGGGCACAGGCCTATTACTAAGCTACACTCAACGCTTCTCACTGTAGGACAAACCTGAGTTTCATCCTAACAAGTTAAATTCCACTGTTTGTGTCACAACAACCACCTGCAGAATCAACAAAGCCAGAACTGAAAACTCCCCAGGTGCAGTTGTTTTCACTATGATTATCAGCTCTTGCTAGCTCTCTCTCACACTGTCCAGTCTGGCAGAGATTCGTATAGTTTGCTAGATCTTAGCATAGTCAAGTGATTTTTTTTTTTTTTTTTTTTTTTTTTTCCCCCTGGTAGTTTTTGGTTTGTGTTTCTTCACAGCAGCCAGGAATAAATCTTATGTTTCTGGGGAATTAGGGGTTATACATTAAGTACTGCTGCAAATATTATTGTTAATACTCCTGATGGAGAGATAGTGTGCTTGCATAATGCTGTAGTTGGTAATGCAGGAAGGGTGAAGCGGTGCTGTGCCACATCAAAGTTAAGTCTTTAAATACTGCATGCACCAATTCTGCCTAGATATTTCTGCTATAATTACAACATTATGCCATTATATGCAAAGTATGCTGATTTGATTGCTCAAACGGATCTAATTTCTGGTTAAGAACTAAAACACATCTAATAATAAAATCTATTTTCTGATTTTTACCAATAATATAATATGTTTTTTTCCAAATCTCCTTCAATTTTTCTGAACATTGAGAAGTCTAACAATATTAGGGTCTACTTCTGATCTGAACAATTAGTATAAAAAGAGCAGTGCCTGGATAATAATAATGAATAATAAAGCCATTAACAATACTATAAGTGCTGCACAAAATTGCAATGACCACAAGTTACGCTCTTCTTTTAATGGCAAATGAGATCAAAATATTCCAGCTTTGTTGTATTTGGCGAGGTAGCAATCTTTTTTTTTTTCCTAGAAGCAGAGTGCAGGTGGAGAGGAGACAGAGCAAAAAAATAAGAACTTGTACGTTCATTGCAAAGAAGAAAACTTACAGTTTCAAACTCTTGTTAGCTCGGAAGCCTCTAAGAAGATCAGTTTATCAGTTAGAAAAATCGCAGACGATTATTTCTTCAGACTCTATTGTCAGCATGTTGGAAAGAGTTTTTCTCTGAACCGTTTTCTTCTTTATCTTTTAACAAGCAATTGAGCAATTGTCAAAAGAGCCAGCAGACAGAATGTTAGTGATTTTTGTTAGTGATGTTTGCCAAAATTTGGGCCTAGTCACTCATTTCAGTCAGTGCAACACTGGTAATTCTTTGAAAACTTCCCATAATATTTACATAATTTGATCTAAGGAAAAGTTCTTTATTAATGTTGCCTACTGCCTGACCATCTTTGGGGGGGATTACTTCTTTCTATTCAAGAGTCTCAGTGCAAAGAGTTGGGATGAATACTAAACTGTAAGATGTAAGGGGTTAGAAACACTAAACAAACTATTCAAGAAGTCTATCAGAAAAGCTTGCAGACAATTTATGCAGAGTGATTTATTTCTTGGATGCATTGGTGATTTTCTTTTTTTTTTTTGTTCATATACAGGCTATGAAAATGAATTTTAAAAAGGAAAGACTACTTCTGTAATTGACCTATCCTTTTTTTTTTTTTTTTTTTTTTTTTTCCTGCTTCAGCATTT
>JAYECN010006649.1:0-29449 GCA_035222435.1 Microcambeva ribeirae | reverse complement strand
GCTTGGAGCAAAGTCACTGGGAAGTGCAGGAGAAGAAGGACAGCATGTTCCCTTGTAAAAGGGAAATTTTCTGCAGATCTGGAGGTCTTGCTAGCTATTTTTTTCCCTTTCAGAAGGGTGTCTGCTGTCTCCCTCCCACTGGAGCTGATGAGACCCCTGTTTGGCAGCCCCAGCCATGCCGGGAGCCCAGGCACATCCTGCCTCCAACCTTTGCAAAGCCAGGCACAGCCACTTAACTCAGGGTTATTGCTACCAGCTCCCCAAGATATTTGGTTTTGGAAACCCTTTAGGAGAACAGAGTGCCTGGGTCAGGCTGGTGTCCCTGAAAGCCTCTCACAGGGATGCAGGAACATGTGCCCCGTGAGCCAGGCCAGGCTTTCACTCGGGCCGGCTCCTTTAGCAGGTGAGGCCTGTCAAAGACATTAATGTCCCATATACTGAGTGTGCCCGAAGTGCTGAGCTGATGCCAGACTCAGCCAGAGCCCCGGCGGCTCCCTGCAGCCCTGGACAGGGGCAGAGCTCTGGTTTCAGTCATTGCATTTGCTCTCTGCGCGCTAAGGATCTGCCCCGTGGCACATGCTGTTTGACACAGTCCTTCTCCCCGCCACGTGGGCCTGGTTCCCTGTTGCACCATTTTGCAGGGTTATTCAGACCGGACCATATGAATCTGGGCAGAAGGACTATGACTCCCACCCCGCAACCCTTTGGATCTGACCTTGTCCTTCAGCCTCCTCTCTCATCTTCCCGCCTGCCCTGAGGAAAGGGCAGCCCATGCAGCAGCTTGGGACATGTGGCCAGGAAAGAAACGTGCAAGGCCAGAGCAGGAGCCCTCATTAAAGAGCTTCTTCACAGATGAAACCTGGGCCATCTGTCGACTCACCGCAGCACAGGCACCACTATCATAATTAGCAGAGGGAAAGGGGACAAGATGCCAGGGGAGAAACAGCACTTCTCCACCATTTCACATAGGTCCACCTGGGATGCAGGGGAAGGACGGAGCAGGGCAACAAACCCAAGGGAAGAAACATCACGTTGAAGAAACATCACGCAAGGGCAGAGGCTGCCGGCAGCTCAGGGCAGAGCCCTTTGGGCGCCCAGGCGGCTGCAGGATGCCCTGACCTGGTACCGTCGCGGTGCCAGGAGCGCTGCAGGGCACCGCGCTCCGCGCCGGGGCAGGGACCAGCATCAGCCAAGGGCAGAGCTGCTCCCTGAGCAAAGGCACCCTTAGCACAAGGGTCGCGTTTCACCCCTCACACCGAGGGAGTTCCCTGCAGACCACCCCATGTCCATGGGATGCCCGGGATGCGCCAGGCGGCCGGCAGCCCCTGCCGCCGGCACACGCTTGGGATGCACTGCAGACACCCTGCGGCAGGCGGCCGGGCCGCCCTCCCTCCGCCGGCTCCTTTCTCACGCCGAGGCCTCGCTCAGAGCGGCTGCTTCCGGAGGTGAGAGCGCGGCCGAGCCGCCGCCGCCGCCGCCACCGCTGAAGCGCCCGCGGCGGGGCACGGCGGCAGCTACTGCCTCCGCGCGCCCCGCAGAGCATCGCGCCCGAGGGTCCCACGCGGAGCTCGAGAGCTGCTTTAGCGGACCCAGCTTGGGCTGCAGTTCCTAATCTGCTCGCTTACAGTAAGCGCAGGCAGAGCAGCAACGCGTTGGCTCTCCCCCAGCATCCGCAGAGCCGAACGCACTTCAAAAACCCATCAGACTCCACAGCCAGGAGAGCCCTTGCTCAGCAGACACCTTTCCCAGGGCGGGATGCACGTAGGCCTTTCGGGTAGTGGTGGCATGGGGAGCTCAGCTGGCTCCTCTCCTTGCACGCTGCGGAGTTTTAGCACATTCCCCCCGGGAAGAGGCTCTCCTCTTTGGAGCCACTAGTGTGTCCAAGTGATCTGCGATGGTACTTGTGAGGAGCCACGTTGAGCAGGGCTGGGTGCGAGTGCCAGGCGAGCTACGTCGGGAAGGGCGCCCTGGCTCCCCGGGGATGGGCAGCAGGAGCAGCGGCCGGCACTGCAGGGGAAGGAGGGGGACGTGGGAGCAGAGCTCGAAGGGCACCAGGATCTGCCTCCTCGGAGCGCGGGGGCTGCTGGGGAGAGGGCAAGGCAGGGATTTGCTTTCCAGACTATGTGAGTGGCTTCTCAGCCATGGAGCAGCTCTCAGCGAGGCCTCGTCAGGACAAATGCAAAGGCTGTGTTTGCATGTGAAAAGCCATACGTATACACGTAGGGAGAGAGAGAAAGGAGAGGGAGGCTTCAGCTGGAGCCACATCAGCCCAGCAGCACCAATACAAAATGTTTTGGTCTTTTTCTTTACAAGGTCATTGCAGGAGAGCTTTGTCTTTTCCCAGGCACCATGGCCAAGAATATTCGCTGCCCTGCATGGCCTTCAGGAAAAGCAAAACACCAAGCCAAGAGCTTTGCAAGGCCCTGCTGCAGCGCCTGGCCTGGAGCCCCCTTTGCAGCCCGGCTGCAGCGGGTTTGCGCAGCCGCCGTGGCCAGTGCTGGCCCTCGAGGGCCGCAGGCGAGGGCTGGGACCCCTCGTTCTCCTGGCGGAGCGGGGCTGTCAGGCTGCCCCCCGCCGCTCTCACGGCTGCCGGTGTCGCCGCAGCCGGCGCCAACCTCCTCTGGGCCTCGCCACATACGGACGCGTCTCGGCTGACGGTCCCCAGCCATGCGATGCAACATGAAGCGCGCTGGCCTGAGAATTAGCAGCAATGCGCGGTGCTGAGCCCGGTGCCAGCAGCACCTCCTGGGATGCAGCAGAACAAGTGCCGGAGCCAGGGAAAAACTCAGCGCAGTCCTTGCGGAGGCGCACGCAGCGTCGCGCGGGCCACGGGAAGGGCCACGCAAGGGCTGCGCTCGAGGCAGCGCCTGACCCGATGCTCTGTGAGAAGGGGACGGTGTCAGTGGGGTTACTCCTGATGGGATAATAGAGCTGGAGAGGCCCGGGTGTTACACGACCCGGCCACCGTGCGGCTCGGAGCAGTGCCTGGCGTTGACGCAAACGCTGCAGCCTGCTCAGACCTCTAGCCACAAGCACCACTTCAGCACATTATTAGAGATAGAGCAAGCAAAGGAGAAAGCTGTTAAAGTGTTTGGAGTGTGAAGCGCGGTGGCTTTCACGTCGATGACAGCACTCATTCCCCTTCTTCCGGCCATGGAGGGCTTTCCATGAGGGAGAGGAAACCCTGCTTCAGCTGACAGCCTTCGGCAACAAAAGAGTATTAACTTCCCTTAATGCCCATTCCTGCCCTTTCTCAACAGCCTCCAAGGGGAGCAATGAGCGGAACAGCCTGTGCATTCCTTTTTGAAGGCTGGTGTGCCAGCTGTGTGTTTCAGAGTTAGCCTACCACAACTGCAGAAGAAGAAATGTCATATTGCAGAGCTCTGTCATTCCGGGATTTTTCTTCCTAGCTGTGTGATGCTCGGACGACCTCTAAGCAATGCCTGAACTCTGCAGAGTCGGAATGAGACAGGAGGAGAGGATAACTATGTCAGACGGATGTGTCGCGCAGCCGCAGGCCAGCCTGCACCGCTGCGCCCTGTGCTTCACGTGCTCAGCTTGTGCCCCGGCTCCCCCTCTTCCCCACGCACAGCCCGGCGCAACTGCGCCCGGCGCGTCGTTTATTTGAGAAGTCGAGAGGCTACAGGCTACGCGGCCGCCCGCTGGCCGAAGCCTCGCCGGGCTGCGCCGCGTCTGCGTCGCGCTGCACACGTTGCAGGCGCCTTCCTCCCGCCGCTCGCCAGCGGCTGGAGCACATCTGGGAGAGCGGCGGGAGGAAGGGCACTCCCCCCGCGCAGGGCATCCCGCGCGCATCCCGCGAGGAGGGGGCAGCCGAGCAGCAACGAAGCGACCCCGCTGCCCACCTCTCGCCCTGCCCGCTGCACGCCGGCGGAGGGTGGGGGCGACGGCATTTATTTTATTTTTCGCAGCCCTCAGGAAAAAGAGGATTTCAGAGGGATTAGGGCACAGCTCCCTAAATAGCTCCTTAGAATTAAGTGATTTCATGGTGGATTATTCAGGCTGGCTTGTGGGGAGGGAGGCGCTGGCTGGTCCTGAGGGACACGAGGGCAGAGCGAGCTCAGCAGCGCTGCAGGTGACCGTGACAAGGGACAGGGCAGCAGCATCCTGGTCTCATCCATGGTATGGGGAGAGGGGGGAAAAATCCCACCTGCCCAGCCATGGAAACACCTTCTCTATCTTCACAGTTTGAAAAAAAATAGTGCAAATGCACGAAAGGCTGCAGAATCTTTCTGACCAGCCACAGCTATGCAAAAGCTGGTGGAATATGGTTTGGAGCATCTCTGTCATCAGAATCAAGGGCAGTGCTGCTTGGCACAATTCATTCTGCTGCAAAGAGGAAGAGCAGGCAGCAGGAAACGCATTTTAGGTTGGACATTGGGACTAGTATCACCTCTTAGGGACCAGGGCCTGTGAAAGCTGAGCTCCTCTATGGGATCCTGAGCTCCTCCAGCTTCCAGTGGGAAGAAGAAATAAGACTGGAAAGACAATTGGTGAATGAAGCAGGGAAAAGAAGCTAGTAATAAAATATAGAGAAATAGGGTAAGAAACGAAAGGGGGAAGAGAAGGGAGAGAATTTGACAGCAGTGGGAGGAAAAAAGCAAAAGTTGGCTGAGGGAGATAATTTAGACGGGATGGAAATAGTGGGGCAGACCTGAGGCAAGAGAGGAAAAAGGAAGCAGGAAAAAAAAAAGAGAGAATGAAAAACAGGGACAAAGGGAGGAAATTGAGAAACTGTCTATGTTTCATTGAGTATTTTTACCTTTAGGAGGTACCCCCTTGTGCAAGGTAGCCCCTGCTGCCACACCTGGAGTGATGTTCCTCACACACCACATGCAAGACCACAAGCCAGGGAGATGCTGAGACAAAAAGCTTGTCAAAAATGAAGTGGGGACTTAGGGATTTCCTTAGCCATCAGGGAAAGGACTTTGGTTTTCTGGAGTAGTTGCTTCTCTTCTCTCTGTGGAGGAACAACCTGGGTGCTGCAACCCTTTGAACGTGTCTCTCCCTCAACCGAGCTCTTTGGCCAAGAGTTTCAAAAACTGCTAGTGACCCTGGGCCATTCTACCTCAGGCTTGAGCTTTTCCAAGAAAAATGGAAAAACTGCTCTTCCATGGTGGGGTATGGCCTGATTTCAGCTTGTTTTTTTAAAACCCTGCAGAAATTGCGCTTACAAGGGCCCCCGCACTCAGTGCGTTATTCACGGAGAGAGCAGGGCCTCCTCGTGAGGGTCGCGCTATCACAGAGGCAGCGAAGGGGTGAGCACGTGTGCCACACATACACATGCAACTGCTGACAGATTTAAAGCAGAATTTATCAGGATGCGTTGCTGAGGTGGCAGGGAAGCCACACCGAAGGTGACCGACTTTAGTTCTAATCCCCAAACGGCTCCTTTCCTCATGAGGCTACTGATGTTCAGGCTAGAAGACGAGGGGCAGTGCAGGCTGGTGCTGTGTACTGTGAGACCAGCCTGTGTCACTCGTGTCCTTTCCTCTCTCCAAAACGAGCACTGGGCAATTGCACCAAGGTTCCCCATTCGGCCCGTGTCTGCCACAGTGCCCACGAGGGGCCCAGAGCCCTTCCGCAGGTCACACACTATACTAGACCTCTTGGAAGAAGAGTGTGTGGCTGTGGCCATGTGCCTTTCCCTGGATGCTTTTCTGGGGGGCTAATTGATTCAGCGTGTGCATTAGGGCTGCCATCCTCCCCCGTGGTGCTGCACACACCTCCAGCGCCATCCACAACAACTCAGTGTCCCAGCACTGTGCGTGCTGGAAGTCAGGACGTGTCAGTGTCAGGGACTGTCTGCACAGAGATTTCCTAAGGGAAATCAGCGCTGGCTCACAAGGATGGGTTCACACACGGTCTGCAAGTCCTACCAGCACCTCCAGGTCTTCCACAGGTTGGGATTTAGGCATTGCCACTTCCCCAAAAAGGTATAAGTTAAACTGCCTTTGGGCACTATCCTGCATCCTACATAGGGACTTGGCCAAGGAAGCTGTTCAGCAGGAACTGTTTCCTTCCAGCTAGCGGGGAGCTTTGTACCATGCTGGGAAGACTTTCTGTGACACAGCAGACCTCCTGCCTGAGCGCAAAGCTGACTGCAGCAGGGCATGGGCACAGACAGGTCAAGCCTCCAGCAAAGAGCCCTCCACTTACCCTTATAACTGCGTATTAGGGGCAGGGAGTAGCTGCTGCACAAAGCTGCACAAGACACATCACTCCAGCAGAAAAAGCCGCCTCGCATGCTTGGCTCTGGCTCGCAGCAGCAGCCCCAGTGGATCTGTGGTAAATGCTGGAGACTGAGCAGGGCTCAGCATGTAAGCAGCACGTTACTGCCCCGCTGCCCTTCTCCAGTTTCCAGGATGGTGTCCTACAGCTACCAGCATCCTGGACTCCTCACTAGAATTGTTCATTGTGCCACATCCCCACCAATAACGCATTTACTGGTTATGTTTTATGCTAGATCAATTGATAACGATTTGGGATTTGAACCCTGATGTCAGCTGGCTTTATAAGGGACAACGTCGCTGTGGTCTATAGGCTACTCTGCAGAGTTTAACATGAAAAGGAAGATGAAGAGCAAAGAAATGGTCAGTGAGAAGTCTAAGCTGCCTAGGAAAGATCACCTCTTGTCAGAAGAAAGACTCAGGTACAGACTGTTCATTTTTGAGAGCCCAAACCAGGATGTTGCATGATGAAGGTGGTCACCACACAGTGTCCTAGTGGCAGCTTGTGCGGAGCTTTGGTAAGCCGGGCTGGCTGGAAGAAGGATGGGATGGCTTCCTCCACCAGGTCTTCTCATCACTGAGTGAACACTACAGCAGACCCAGGGACACACGAGCCATGCCGGAGGAGGGTGAGGGACAGCGTGGCACGAGCAGCTACGGGGCAGGGCGAGGAGGTCCGGCTCTCCTAGACGGCAGCGTCCAAGGGTCTCCCATTCAGCGACGTCTTTGGCTGGAGGCCGTTGTTCTGCACGCTTGCCTCTAGCTTGGGCTGTGTCATCTGCTGGAAACGCTGCCCAGGAAGAAAGGAAAAGTGCACATAAGCTGCTGGGGGGCTTCGTGAAGAAAATAGCAGTGAGACATCTGGAGCGTGACAGCAGCAGAGGGTTGGGAGCCCTCTCCTCAGGCTGCAGAGATGGCCCTAATTACAGCAAGAGATGATGGAGCATACTAGTAAAATTACTCCTCCAGCACCATTCAGTGATTCGATGTGAGTCCACAAGGCACCTTTACTTTGGTACTGCTTCCAGCACAGCAGCTTCTCCTTTTAACTGAAATATAGGGATCACCATTAAAACACAGGCAAAGTGTTACCAGGCAGCATCAGCACCAAGCAGGAACAAGAGGCAGCTGTAATATCACAGACTTCAGAACGGACCCACTCTCCCAGTTCCATATATTTTTTCACCTGGAGTTTATTCTGAAACATTATTAGCTAGCTGCAGCATGCTGGCAAGCTTAGAGTCTCTGTCTCTGACGCAGGCCAGACCTGCCCCCCCACACCGACCTTTACACCAGCAGTGATGCCTGGTTATGCCAGCCTGAAGGGATCAAATAAAAACCACAGAGATAAGTAAAATGAAGAAAGAACCCAGGAAAACACAGAGGGGCAAGTCATTGCTGGAGGCATGCGGATTGAGCATCAGGAGTGAGGAAGAAGAATGAAACACTTTTTCCTGTGAAAAAGGGACTGATGCTTTAGGTCGCTAAAGAGAAGGCAGAGGAGGATTGAGCCTGACCTGAATAGACATCACCAAGTCGGGAAGAAGCCCTTTCCAGCAAAGAGAAACAAGCTTCTACTCTTCAATACAGCTGAAGTGGCTGTTGCTGGGCGAAGTCTCTGAAATGTTCACTGAGCTGCTTCTGCCATTCATGGTCTTTTTTTTTCCCCCTCACATTCATGCTCAGTAGGATCAAAATGACTTATAATCTTTCCTGTCTGTCAAAACCACTTTATTCTGCATTGGCATCTAATTTCCCTCCAGCTTCAGCTCTATTACAGACTAATCCAGGATCTGGGTATATAAGAGGCCAAAAATTCTCTCTGTCTATCTCTCTCTCTTGCACATGCACACACACACACACACACACATACACAGAGGCATGCTTTCTTCCTGCTGCCATCTGCTGCTCATTTCTGCATCCATGGACCGTAAAGAAGAGGTCTGGGCCTCCTGAAAAAAATGGCATGCATAGGGTTTGGAACCTCTTAGAGGCAGAGAGGGAAGAGGATGGCACACGCAAGCCATTCATGCACTCACTGCTGAGGGAAAAGGGGGAAATACTCATGACCTGCCCTCCATGCCCCAGTCTCTAGGGCAGTTTGGGAGATCCAGGTGCAGCCACGCACTCACTGCCAGGATTACAGTGCTTGCTGCATATTATTAGTACAGGCACTGTGGTCAAAATCCAGGGAATCCATCCCGGGAGGCCTCAGGCCAGCTCAGGTTGGGTCCTGTTGACACCAGGTCATGATGTTACTGTCCCTAGTGGGAACAGGATTAAGACCAAGCAAAGGATTGTACTCATACCTGTATCTGAAGACTTTTCCCACTTTTCCAGTTCATACTATGAATTACATATATATATATATTCATATACATATATATACTCTCTATCACGGACATACATATATAAAATCTACTACTGGAATTGTAGTTGGTCTTCAATCCAGAATCACCTAAGTGGCTTGACACAGTGCTCTGGCTTGAATCCTGCAGAAACCTCAGTGATAATCTCAACATCAACCGCAAAAAAAAAATGATAAAAACCCCCAAGTGATCTAAAACTAGAGACCAGAATTGTGAAGCAGGTCTGAGATACCAGTCCAGCCCAGTTTCAACAGCAGAGCCCCTCTAAATAGATAGGGAGGAAAAGGTCAATCCCAACAGGAACCTGAACTCAGGACCTTGAGGCTAACCTTAGCCCAGCAAATTCAGCCAAATATTTCTGAATAAACGTTATTCAAAATAAGGCACCCATGAAGTAAATACATGGGATCTAGATGGCATGATGCAATAAATTAGCACCCTGGTAGTAATTTATTATGCCCAAAACCTGCAGATGATGTTCATCAGGTCAAGGACTTTGTGCACAGCATTCTCAAGGCTGAATGTCAACATTACAAACAGGATCTTAACAATAATTACTAGATATGATATACAGAGAACCATGCTTCACTGCTCTATAAAGCCCTATTCAAATCAAGAAAAATGCATTTTAAACAAGTACAAAGAATTGTGGACACTGTGAGTCCTGTAGAAAAGTCTGCCTTGCTTCTTAACCCTCTCATTCACTGAGCGACCTTTGCAAAGCACATCACGAGCTGCTACTGTGCGTGTTTGATTCATTACTCAGTCTTTGTCCAGAACTATTGTGAGCTTCATGCTGGGTGAATGCAGATCTCTCTGCTGAGAACTGCCGGGTAAAACCATGCTTGTAGCCAGAATTGGCTGGGAACTGGGATTTCTTGGGGTTAAAAAATCTCAAGGATTTCTTCCCAAGCAACCACTGCAGTGCCTCTTGAAAAGGCCCCCTGTATTTCTCCGGGTGAGCTATCCAGGTGCTTTCTCTGATGACAACAATGCAAAGTTTGACAAGGGATCACAGTAGAAGACACCAACAGTAATCTCAGCCAAGGAGAGACTACCTGAAGATCTATCTATGTGGCCACATACAGACACTCACATACTGCCTAGTGCTAGGACTGATTTGTATTCTTCTGGGGGAGAGGATGCACACAGCTCTTGCAGCCTGATGTACACTGACAAAACAGACTTTGTCAGAGGAATGTAATGCCGAGTCTGCTTGACTCTCCTTTCATTTAGTTCAGTGGGAAGTTTACAGTAAGCAGAAAGCAGAAGAGTCAGGCCAAGTCAGTCATACCTGCCGGAGAGTTCCTTTTGAAGTGAAGAAACTGTACAGCATGTATCCGGGGATCAGTACCATGGACGACAGAGCCATGAGCCAACCAATGCCTTGTCCCCACGCAGGATAGACATATTTCCCCAGGGTCAGCGGGGTCATTTCCACCACACTGAAGAAGAACACGCCCTGGGAAAAGAACCAACCAACACAGGTTAAGATGTGGAAAATTAGGGACCATCCATTCACTCTCTACTTCACCATCCTCCTAGCATTCAAGTGTCTTACAACAGTTCAGCAGTCCTTAGACTAGTCTTGGAAGTTCTCAGCCTACGAAATGGTAGTTTTGTACTGTTTCTCCCCTGAATTTCCTGTGTGAAAAGTTGGAACTGGAATATCCCAATTTCCTCCTTCACCAGACTACTCAAACAAGCAGTACCCCTCTTACCAGGTCCTAAGCCTGTTAGTAGCACCCTCACAGACAGTGTGAGCTTCCTATCGTCCTTCTCACACCCCTCCTGGTGCAACTCTTACTAGCAGTATGGGAACCATCAAAGGTTCTGAAAGATTGCTTTGGTTCAAGAGATTGGAGACAACTATTTTGTATTTGCTAACGTCTCTTGCTTTGATAAGCCTAACAGAGGCTGAGGCTGGAGCCGGATAAGCTAAGTGCCTTCTTTAGCACTAATAACGGCTTTTTAAAGCAGTACATTTTTGTTTACCTTTTGGCATCTCAGAAAGAAGAATAAGTAACTGATAGCGTCATCTAGGTTAAAACAACCATTCTGTTAGCCTTTCTTCTGGGTAATTTCCAGGCAGAGTGAAAGAGGATCCTGGTATTACTTTACCCATCACGGGTCTGCCTAAAATGATCTTGCAATTATGGGCAGAACTCTGCTGGGCTGGAAACATAATTTTCCCCATCATGGCATCCAAGCAATCCAATCAATTACCTAGATAGGATCCCTCTATCCTTACCAAGCAGACTAGAGGTGTGAAGAAGGCCCAGCAGATCTTCCACCATGTGCATGGTTTGTAGCCAATCATTTCTTCAATATTCTTGTAAAATCTGTTCACACCTACAGGAAGAAATAAGCATGAAAAGAAAACAACCCTTCTCAGTGCTATGCTCATTGCCTCTTCTCACGACACAACACAGTCCAGCCACAGCGAGAGGATGACAACACTGTACCACAGAGAAGTATTATCTGGAGGAGGCATGGGGTTAGACCAGCAGATTCCTGCTAGCAGCTTCCATGTTCCTCTTGTCCTCTTGAGGCATGAGAGGAGAGGCTCCTAGGCACCTGCCAGTTTGTACAGAGGTCTCTGTACATGTGTCCTCTGACTGGTGGCCAGCAGAGTTGAGAGGAAAGCCTCCTGCTGATGATTTTATGAAGTTATCAGCCTAAAATATTTTCAGCTGCAAAGCTTGTATTAGTTTCACAGTGGGAAGCTTTTGAAAATCCCACCATGCCCATAGAGACAATGAGGGAACCGTGTCTTTTGCGCTTACCATAACACCAAGAGATGGAGATGGTCTCAAAAAAGACAAGAAAGAGAAGACACATGCCACTGGCTGAGTAATAATCAAACAGCTTGAAGACATAAATGCCACCCTGAGGAGACAAACCAGATTCAATAAGCTTAGTTACTGATCATCACAGTATCAGCCAGCTGTTTGGACTGGTACTATCTACATCCGCTGGCTTTCATATTGATTTTCTTGGACACGAAAGTTGTGTCTTAGACACAAATGCAGATGCCACAAATGGAGGTATAAGCACAGCTATGTGTACCTGGGTAATATTGGAGAATCCAATAAGGTAGGAGATCAAACAGACTATTGCAATGAAAATCTTCTTCCTGGCTCTCAGGAGATGAGGATACTCATCCATCAGGGCTGTAATGAACCCTTCCACAGTGCAGAACTGCAAGAAAAGGCACACATCAAGGATATACATCAGCATCCTAGCCTGATTTCCCCACACCTAGGTTTAACTCCTGTGCTGGGAGCTTCATTTGTTAAGCGCACTTTGTAAACTGTAGAAGAAGGCACCTGCACGCAAAGCTGGACTGAATGATCTGAGAGTTTCTCTCTCCCTCCACTGAATACAGGGGTAAATAAAAGCTCTGGGTCTAAATACCTAAAAACAACAGAGATAAATCTTCAGCTTCTGTCTGCCTGCGGGAAGCTTCCTCTTTGTTTTCCCCCAAAACTCTGGGCCTCCCCACCACCCTGCTCCCCACACTTGCACTAGGGACCGCACTGCCTGCCTGTCTGTCACAGCAATGTGTCTGTTCTTCCTTTCCCATATGTGTGCCTCTCAGTGTACTGCCATAGTGATCCTCTTGTTCAATGATCTAAACATTTATTAAACAGTGGCATTTCCCAGAGTCCTGTCTCTCACACATGTGACTGCGTGCAAATAACAACATCATCTCTGTCTGCCAAGTCCTTGATTTTATTTTCCATTTTCAAGCACACTACATTAGGTGCACACAGTGCATTAAAAGTTCATCCTCACAGTATGTGGCCTTTCTAGTGCTAAAATCACCTGGCTGGCTTGTGCAGTCCTTGACCAGGCACAGCAAGTTAATACTGTCTTCCACCATAAAGCATAAAAATATCCCCATGGATACCCTCAATCAGTCTTCTTACTAGTTCTACCTTATGGCCTGAGGACAGTTTGACTTTTTATATATGAAGTGCATCCTTCCCTCATATTTCTTGTTATGTTGTGAGATTCACTTTTATATCTCATTCCCAGAAACCACTGGTAACATACAGCTCTCAGAGAGCACATCATGCCTCCAGCAAATATACTGGGAAGTATATCAGGAGAGCAAGATCCTGGTTTCCCTGGTCACCCTCAGCAAATGTACAAGCCAGTGCACTGAAAATGAAAGACACGCTGCTCTTGGATGTCAGGGACCTCACTGTCCCTGGAGAGAGCACTCCAGAAGAGGGCTGTATGGGCAATTTTAGACTCTGCTTTGAATCCAGAGGCAAGAATAAAAACAAAATCTATTTGTAGAGGTGCAAGTGGAGACAGGCAGCCTACAAAGAGCAGCAGAGTGCTGGGGGAACGTACATTCATACAGGTGCACACAGCTGGCATCTGGAACTGACTTTCATGAAGGCATCAAGAGAGTCAGAGAGGTATTTCTGCCCAGGGTTTCCTCTCCACATGGTGCCACAGTGTGGAAAGCCAGTATTCCCAAAGAGCCAGAGGTCAATTGCTTGAACTTGAATTTTTAATGAACAAAGCCTTTTATGTTGAATGCGACTGCTATTAAAGCATCATTTTTTTTTCCATTCTGACATGGGTTAAGTTGCTGTCATACTCACTGCCAGCAAGCTCTTCATCCCATCCCACCCAACTCATCGCAGCAAGAGCCAGGCCTGAAAGGCTCAGCTGGCCCCACAGTGGCAAAGAGTCAGCATGACAAAAAAGAAACACCTGCCAGAACCTATTCCTTCCATGTGGATGGGAGAGCGGCTGCAGACAGCCAGGCGCTGCAGGAGGTACAGCTGGGCTGCGCCGGGTGCGACGAACCGCAGGTGCCAGGGCAGAGGATGAGAGAGTTGGGGACATGGTGGATGGGCAGCCGCGAGGACGGTGTGGGCCAGGTCACAGCGGCAAGGTGGGCAGGGAACCAGCCTTGGGCAGAGGATACATGTGATGGGTGCGCAGCAATGAAGCAATGAAAAGGCGCCTTGGATTAAGAGAAGTGACAGTCCTTCGATGTAGGAAAGAGAGGAAATCACAGTGAGGGAAACTGCAAAGAAAAAGCTAGGGAGTTGGCCATGGGGAAAGGATGGCTGGAGCGGTGATGCAAACTGGATCCAAACCTCTTTACCTATCACTGAAGCTAAGATGATGTGCAGTGAATGCAGTGAGGAACCAAATGGTGGGACAATGCTCTTGCTTGCCATAAAACAGGCCATGACCACCGTACCATTTACTGGAAATTGCCTGATGTCACCTTCAAGCTTCAGAGCTGAGGTTGCCCCAGGGGTTTGAGGAGATTACCCCTTCTGATATTGGGGATCATGGTTTCCAGGTGTTTTGGGGTCTAAATTTCCCAGCTGGCATACCTAAGCTCAGACACTCACACAAGATATGTAGGCACCTGAACAAAAGCAGATGGTTTTTCAGGAGTGAGGAGCACCTGGTCATTGCAAGGTGCCCTTCTCTTCTTTCCTTCACCCAGTGTGTGCACTTGTGCAGTGTATGGATGCACATACACATGTGTGTATGCACACTTCAGTCTGCTTTACAGAAAGTTCCAGTTTTCTCAATAATAGCCACAACTTTTATCACATATTCCTTTTTCCCTCCCTAATCAGCCCACGATCCTGTTTTTCTCCTAAACCTTGTATTTCCATTTTAGTTTCTCCCTCTCTTTTTTTCCTTTTAGGGGCTTGGTTGCACAGACTGGGCTTGGGGGTGTATCTAGATGGCTTTTCATCCTGCGTGACCAGCAAGAGAAAGTCTCTCTCCCCCTCTTTTTCGGGGCCAGGCCATGCAGGCCAGAAGGAGCACCCTGGCCATGGCCACAGGGCCCAAGGAGGTTTAACCAGAGCACACAGACGTGCAGCAGAGGGCCCCAGGAGCGGGTCTTGCAGCTCAGCCACGTGCCGAGCCCTCAGCCAGGAATCCTCCCAAATAACGTGTGTGAGGCGGCCTCACATGGGACAAACGCCGCCTTGCAGTCACAAGTCATGCTGGTTCCCCTAGGGAGAAAAACGCCTGACCTGGAAACTGGTAGGTTAGAAGAAAGCATTAGCATATTATGCAAGGGGGTGTAGATGCAAGAGAGCAAAACTCTGCATAGATCTGAGGCAGAGCAAACAGAGAAGCACTTGAGTGACAAGTGGGGGCAGGAGGGAGGTGCATGTCTGTCAATATAGGTCATTAATCCAGTTTATGGTAGCACACGCACAATGAGCGGCATTTCTTGATGGCTTTCCTGGTAGAAGAAGGTGGATGTAGCAGTGCCAGGTCTGCAAAAGACACTTCGTCAAAGCTAAGGGGCATGTACGGACCCGCTCCCACCACTGTGTGGTCTCTGTTTTGCCCTTGAACCCATGCCCACCTGCTGCAACCAGCAACACCAGCTCAGCTGCTCCGCACAGCAGCAGCCCGTGGCCGTGGGGTTGGAGAAGAGCCCTGCAGGCCGCAGGACCAGGCTGCTGACCCCGATGGAAAATAACTGCTCCGCCCTCCACCCCGTGAATACCACAGATGACATTTAGTCAGCACGTAGCCAAACCGTGCTTTTAAAAGCTGGTTGCCTCAAAATGCATGCACAAAGCTGCTGTTACAGCCTGCACGTGTTATTTCTTTTATATGCATAAGCTGCTATGCTCTAAGTCATGTATTTGATTGAATCAGAGCTCCAGCGTGCAGACAGAAAGCCTCTTCACATGTATTTATCTGCACTTTTTTAAAAGCTTGTTTTGCTTTTGATGCTTCATTCCCCCACTATACTTCCTCCTCCTCCTCCTCTTCCAGGCAGTGATAGTGCCCCATGGACTGTCTGCCCTCTGAGACTAACTGTCACAGGGGACATGCAGAATTTTAAGTGGTATTAGAGAAGCAAATGCAGCAAATAAATTCTGTGCAGCGCTTAGAGGGCTTATTGTCATGTCTCAAACTATTTACCAGAAAGGAGTGAATAATCCAGGGAGAGGTGGGTTTTTTTTCTTTTCTTTCTTTTCTTTCTTTTTTTTTTTTTTCTTGTAAATGCAGCTTCTTTCAGAACATACAGTCAGTATTTGAAATTATTTGCTAAATAATGTCTGTGGTAATGCAGATGTGAGCTTCACAATCTGTTCGTGGGAGTGTTCCATAATTGAAAATCAGGCTGAGTTGATTGGATTTTCTTGGACACCGGGTGTGATATTTCAGGAATATGTATGCCTCTGATTGTGAGGTAAATCTTGGTTTCTGAATAGGATACGTGTAATCTGGGACAGCATCCATTTTGTACTCAAATTTTGAGCTGTGAAAAAGACTATTTGGGCATAGGAGAGGAAATGACAGATCAGTCACAAGCTTTGGAGGGAGCCTTTGATTTTGATCCACATTCAAATCAAAAAGGAGGGTTACCATAACTGACAGCTTCATTTCTGTACTGAATTATCAGAAAAGCATCATCACTTGTAAAAAGTGCACAGACTATTTGTTTCTGGTTTCAGAGGGGGACAAGAAAGGGATCTTTTGCTACATCCAGCTGTTTTCCCCTCTGCTTTTCCTCAGACACCTTGGAAGATGTATCTGATAGAAAAGGAGTCAGTCTGAAGCTACCTGGGGAGCTCTAGCTCCACTGAAGTCACTCATGTTATTAAAAACACTGCTGAAATATAGCAGCAAAACTCCTGCTCCTGAACTGTGGCATGGCCCTAATTGAAATGCCACGTCACTGCTTTTCTCAGTGCAAACTCTTGATTGGTACTGCACCAGAGCAGCACTGTTGTCTTGCTGAAGATCAGTATGTTGTGTAGAGATGTTCCTTCCAGATCTCAGAAGCAGAGGTAATCAAGCCTTTCTAGCCTAAACTATAAAAATAAGCCAAAAGAATGACATTTTCTTGACTGTGCCCTGCATGAAATGCAGTTTGGCCAAGGAGTTCCATGACACAGTAAGGAAACTCAAAACTGAATTCTCATGAAATGCCAAGAGACCTATGAGTAATACAAGCTATTGTCATGCAGACGCAAAACAAAATACTTAGTAGTGATTTTTCTTATGTCACATACCTATTTGGGGGAAAAAAGAAACAGAAAAACAAACAGCAACAACAACAAAAATAGTAATTAATATATTTTTTTCTTTTTCTTTTCCCTGTCCAAAAGTATTTGCAGGGATAATTTTCCATTAGCTCTGTTTAAAGCTTGAGCACTGTCAGTCAGCTCAGCTGCAGCGTTGCCCTGCAAAGGGATGTCCAGTAAAAGCAGGACATACTGTGCCCTTGTAGCAGTGCCAGCAGTTCACTAGGGCCAAAAATTGATCTGAATGCAGAAAACCTTTCCAAAGATCCTGCTATAGGAAAATGGCAATCATAAGACTGGCTTGTTCTGCTGGTCTGCTGGAGCCTGATTATTGCTCTTACTTTTAATTGCTAACAGACAGTGACTAGAGCATTAGGTAGTAATTAGATCTGTCACACATACCGTATATATCCACATTAGGAAAAGACAACAAAGTAGGTAACCACACAGAAGGGTTTGCTTCATAAAGCTGGCTCTCGAAGCTACGAGCAAGAAATGACTCTGCTTACCACTGTCTCCAAAATGTAGAAGCAAAAGCCACCAACATAACCAAAAGTGTCCTTGTCTCTTACCCGGCTTTGTCCCTGGGCTTTCTCACCTGACTATCCAGACCTAACATCATTAACATGGAGAAGAAGAGGATTGACCAGAGCGGGGACAAAGGCAGCTGCGTGACAACCTGTGGGTAGGCAAGGAAAGCCAGTCCAGGACCTGCAGAAACAGAGAAAAGTCCATGTTTATAAAGCATTGGGAAGTCTGAACTAAGTGCAACAATTAAAGAGAGAGAGTCAAAAATTGCAGGTATTCTGTACAAACACTACAAAAACCTGACTTTTCACCCACGACACACTGACTCTATAGCTGCATAGGGGTTGGAAAGGAAAGAAGGAATGACTGGAAAAACTCTTTGTGTTTTCTTTTCATATAAGCAGGAAAGTTATCAAATTACTGTACCCAAATGGAGCTGGTGCACTTTGCTAGAAAAAACAAACTGA
Source organism: Microcambeva ribeirae (assembly GCA_035222435.1). Lineage (NCBI taxonomy): Eukaryota > Metazoa > Chordata > Actinopteri > Siluriformes > Trichomycteridae > Microcambeva > Microcambeva ribeirae. The sequence goes on along the minus strand of JAYECN010006649.1, from coordinate 11,786 downwards.
GAGTCAGAGCTGGTTATAACTTTCCTGACAGCTATTTTTCCATCACAAAATGCTATTTCTTGAGATAAAAGCTTTCTCTGGGAAGACAACAATTTCAAAATATGCCATTGTGTAAAAAAAACTCAGTTCCATCTAGGTTAAAAAAGTTACTCTGAAATTACAATTTCAAAATTTCCCGTGGAAAAGAGACTCCAAGTTTTGATCAAATCTGATGAAATCATAACTGGTGTCTGAAGATCTCTCCACAGGAAGTTTTTAGAAAGCAAATAGCCTAAAGATCCCTCTTCAGCAAAAATACATGAAACTTCAGCACTAGAACAAGGTGAACATGAAAATCAGGCAGAGATTCCCTCAGCAGCAGGAACCGGAGTGCAATGAGCACCAGCCCTAAGTGCCAGAGACCCATCTCTGTGGGAGGGCACACTCAGCTCCACAGGGGCAGCCCACACAGCTCCTGGGGTAAGACTGCACACTTGGGTACTATCCAGGAAAGGCCTGGGAGCATCCTATGCTCTCTGACAAATTGCTCTTCAAGGCTGCTGTTGCATTTGAACCTGGGTTTGCAATTTTAGGTGTTTCGTGGTAACCTTCTGGGGAAGATCTTCAGTTGAGGGAAGTGGTACCACTACATCAATGTGAGAAATAAAGCTCTGTCCCTCTGCATGTGCACAGCTTACAAAGGTTGGCTAGGAAATACTAGATCTGACTCTTCTGTGTTTTAACACAGGAACAACCCCTGAGTAACAAAGGAGAGAGATACAAGCACAAAGAGTGGATGTGACAGAGATAGGGTTGGGAATGAAGCCTGCATCTGATTTACAGCCCTGTTTTGAACGCAGCACTTGCAGTACCTGCTTACCTGAAGAGGCCAGCTCTGCGACTGACTTCTTTGTGATGTGAGACATGAAGCCAACAATAGAGAAAATAACAAATCCAGCAAAAATACTTGTGGTGGAGTTTATACTGCAGACAATGATAGAGTCTCTGGAACAGAGAAAGAAAGAAAGAAAAAAACTGCAACACCCTACCAAAGAGCTAAGGGTTGGGTGAACAAAAAATAAGACCTGAGGAGGGCAGTTTCTATGCTTTGGAGAGGGGCAGGAATAGAGTGGATGACTTGTTCAATGTGCTGTCATAGGATCCTCTGATAGAAGGACCAAAGTGCACCCCACATGTTGCGTGTTGGCAGAGTGGGGGCAATCAAAGATTAGGCACTACCAATGGTCCATGACCCTCCTTCACCCACGAGCAGTCACCCACAGGACTAGTCCCAGCAACAGCAAGTCAGAATTCAATTGCCAAAGCAATGGTGCTCACAGGAGAAGGCACTTTGTCGTGTGACCCTTTCCTGTTCCTGTTGGGCTAAGAGTTGGAAGAACTCAACGGACCTGTAGACGTTGTTGTGGAAAGTGTTGTAGCTTCCTAGTGCGATCAGGGAGCCCAGCCCCAGCCCGTAAGAGAAGAAAATCTGTGTGGCCGCATCCATCCAGACCTGTGGAGAAGGAGCCAGTTTTGAGTCTGTGGCATGATTCTGCCCTGCCCAGTGGATCCAGCCTACTGAGTGTGACTGTCATCTCTCCTTTGAGCAATAGGAGGCATATGGGGGAAAGATGACATATCCTTTCCATACAGTGAAAAATTTTATTGTTTACACTGTCTATCAGGGAAGGTGTTGCAGCTGCTCTAGCCAAAAGCTTGGTTGCTTCTCTTTGCTGAATTAGTGAACACTTAGGGCTGACACATTCTGGAGACAAATACCAACTTCTGAATAAAGCAGCCCATCACTCCCTTCAGCTTTTACAAAACTGCTGGTAGGATGAGCTGTGTGAGGCATATCTGCTGCAAAAAGGACTCCATGTGGCATGTATGTCACCTGCAATGGCCCCAGTGACAGAGTCAATGCTAGCGAGGGGTCTGGATCCAGCCCAGTGTGCTCCAGATTTGACCATGCAATGCGCCAAGGCCACCTGAGGCCAAGGGCACTCTGCTGCTGGGGCTTATTGACCCAATCTAATAGGTAATGCTTGGACCAGCGGTTTGAATTCTCACAGGAACTGCCTTGAATCCTGTAACTGATACTGCTACTAGGCCTGCGCACATGTGACCAGATGTTTTTTTCTTTTCCCGTATTTAAGAACATCTCTTTTCCAGCTAAGGCAGGACTCGGAGAGGATGACACAGGAAGAAAGGAAAATAAGGGAGACTGTGGCTTTCTTTTTGCCTTGGGATGGAGATGACCTGTGTTTGCGTAACACAGACGTCAGCGCAGCACACAAAGCTGCCTGGAGAAACTGTACATCCTGCTGCTCTGCTCGGGTCAGCAGGGTGTCTTCTTCTCTCTGCACGGGAAGAAGATGCCAGAAAGGACAGCAAGGATGTTTATAACACAGGGCTCTGGGCTAGGGACATGACAGTTGCATCTCCTACCTGCAGCGTCACAAAAGAGACTGCTAGAGAGCAAGACCCGTTCTCCACAGAGGAGTGGGAGGAGAGGGATATCTGCCTCTTTCACAAGTGGCAAGTGCAGCCAGAATGATACATTATGCAGCTGCAAACATACACACCAAATCTTCCCAAAGACCTGGCATGAGGCCAGTTCCAAAAATGGACAGAGCTGGAGAAAGCACCATGCGCCAGGTGTCCTGGACCACGTCGCTCAGCATCCAGTTCAGGTAGTTAAGGCCTGGCTGAATGTCTGAATTTGTGTGCGAGTTAACTTCCTCACAGCTCCCCATTTGGTGGTGGCGTTTGCCTCAGAGCAAGCCCCATGTCCTGCTCTCGCCCCCTTCCACTAGTCTTTCATTAGTGTATCTGATTTTTCAACACCAAGTTTCCTGTGCAAACACAGTGGAGGACAGCTTGAAAAGCTGGTTCCAGAGTACCTTAAGGGCTTAAAGCCTAGAAGGCACATGAAAAGATCGCAAAATTCTCATTTCTTAATTGCATAATATTTAAACTGCTTTTGCCATTTAGAGAGCCCATTTTCTAGCTTTAACACCAGCGCAGCTGGCAGTAGAGTTAGGGTGAGTTTCCTTCAGTAGACTCACACGAGAGTGAGAGACCACTGGGACCTCACAGGAGGATGTGGCTGTTCAGTTGTCCCTGCTCACATGTAACTGGTGCCCTCCAGAGCTGTGCGAGCACAGCTGCTGGAAAAGGCAGAGACTGTGCTGCCTGAGAAACTTGCACTTTGCAAGCCTCCTTGCTTCTCCTCGGTCACCTTTTTTGCTTCAGCTGATCAAAGCAACTTTACTGGCCATCGCTTGTCATTCAAACTCTCCTAAAAACTGCTGCTGTGTGAATTGTTGGGCTTGCACTACTCCTGAGCCACCTACACCAGTGCTACCGCATCATCCGTTCTCTGGGCCTGCCAGAACTAGGCCAAAGAGCTAGCCTTAAAATAATCAGTGCAATGAGGCCATACCAACCCAGAGGGGAGGTTTCTTTGTTGGTGTAATTTTTCACCGCTCCACAGATAATGTTTCTTGATTAAAACAGAGCTGCATGAATTTCTACCCATTAAGGGCCTGCCATTCAGTCTGGTCTCACACTGTGAAGGCTGTGATTACTCAAATGGGGAACTATTTCATTTTATTTTTAATATTCTCTTCTTGAAATATGCAAGAGAAGTGCCTTGGGAACACTAATGCAGAGATAACAGGGATGTGAAAGCTTTCCTTATTGGGCTACAAACCTCAGAATCGGAGAGTTTTTTGAAGTCTGGTGTGAGGTAGAAGAGGATTCCTTCCTTGGCCCCTGGTAGAGTGACTCCACGGAAGAAGAGAATAAATAACATGAAGTAAGGGTAGGTGGCTGAGAAATACACTACCTGTGAAAGACACAGGGAGAGAAGCTGTTAGTTGCTCCGTGCTGGGCCTGCTGTGACACAGCTGTGACTGCATTTTCCTCACTTAATGGTACAGCTTCCAGTTTGTCCTGGTATGAGATAGGGAAATAGGCTCCCAGCACACTGCTGCTTTCTGTCGAGCCTGGCAATCAGGGAAGCAGCTTAGCTCCACAGACCTCTCACCCAGGGCTCACCAGTTAGGGAAGAGAGAGTTGGCATCTTCCTTGTGTTTTGTGTCTTCTGCTTCTCTGCAAGTAATGTTTTTGACTGTTTGAGGTTTCTCTCTGCCACTGACACTAAAGGACTCGCTAATTACAAAAATATCAGGCTAAATTCTGGATGAGTTGCCTAAAGACAAGGGAACCACACAGGGATAAATTTAGTCTACAGAAATAATCCCTACAAGTCATGACATTCTTGTTTTGCAATGCAAAAGTTGGTCTTTCTCTAGTCAGATGCATCAAGCAACATTAGTTGTCTTGGACCAGCACTTTCCAATATAATTTCAAGGAATCGCAAGTGCTACCATCCCATAACAGTGAATTCTAGCTTGTCAGCACTTTTTTGACTTCAGCTGTTGCAATGGCAATTACCAGGCCTGTGCTACAGCCAAGTAGAAAAAAGGTAGCATTGGAGTAACACTAGCCAAGTTAACATTTTAAACGATCTACCCATAAAGCACTTCTTTCTGATCTTTCCTCTAGATTATTCCTTTCATAATGCTTTCACACTACCCCAAGCTGTGCTCTAAATAACAAAACTCAAAATCGCTGTTTCACTAAGTAATTACTTTTCTATTGTGCTAGTCTGAAATGCAACATAGTACATAACAACATGCCTCTGCTCTGGCGATCGCAGTCTCACCAGTACCTAAAGGGCAACAGAAAGATTCTTCGAAAGAGTTGGCAAGTTTTTTTTTCAGCCAGCAACATTTTAAGAAAACTTAATTTTCAAAAGGGGAAGCTCAAAATAGGTCTCATACTCTTAAGGAACTGTAGGTATGATAAATAGTTTCTGTAAGTCATTTCAAAAGACAGAGCATTCAACCCATGACTTTACAGTGAAGAGCTATTTTCTATGCATAGAATGAAAATTACTGCAAACATGGTAGCAATTTTTACAATTGTGAAAGGTAAATGTCAAGAATTTAATAGCATCCACTACAATTCTGCTTTGAAACACCATATCCTTAATTATAGGCACTCGAGCAAAATTGAATATGGAGGACATTTCAAAGGCCATGGTTTGCATGCAGCAATAAAAGCAGTACTCAAACACCCAATCACCGCAAAATACCTTTCCAGTCCACTCCACGCCCTTCCAGATGGAGAAGTAGACCAGAATCCAGGCCAAGGCCAGGGTGCCTGCAAGGGGCCAGCGGACATTGCCCGGTTCCCCCAGGCCTCCGGAGAGCTGATGCATGTTCCTCCTACAGAGGAGAGAGGTTTTGTCATCAGAACATGTCATCCTAGGGGCAGAGTAACCAGAGGTCATAGTGTGGCTGGAGGGGCAAAGGAGCAGGTGGGCATGGACATGCACAGGAGCTCACAAAGCTCTTGAGGGACCTTGAAGGGCTAAAGCAAGATAGTGGTGGGAGAGCCCCAGGCTCCAGCTAGGTGCCTGCTGGCATGGGCCTATGGACTTTCCAATGCCCTCCTGAGGGCTTTTCAAGACAGTGCTTCCATGGGTACAGAAACAGCCCCCACAAGGAGGGAGAGGTCCCTGTCAAGGGGAAAAACCTGACGTTGCATGTGGACATACTCCCAGAACTCGGTGACGGCGCTGGTGAGGTTGGCAGTGTCGCGCAGGGAGTAGTTGGAGAAGCAGCGCTCAGTGTTCCAGGCGTTCCCACAGCTCTGCCACGGCAGGTCCTGCCAGGAGCATCAAGCCACAAGAAAAAGCTCTGTTCCACCAGAGTTGCATCCTTCATGCATCCTCACTCAATAACTGTATTTTTTTTCCTCCTTTCAGACCACCCCACAGCATCTCATGTCAGGATACTCTGCAGGGAGCCTGAAGGAAATGCCAGGATCTCCCCAAGAGAGTAGGGAAAGGGATCCAGGGAGATCTGGGGGAAAGGCTGCTTGACAGGGAGGGCTGGTAGCTGAAATAACAGCTAAAACATGAGTTTCCTGGGGAGAGGACCAGAGAAACAGGAAGAGCCCTGATGCCATGAAGACATGTCAGAAAGCTCCTGGAGAGGTGCAAGACATGCCATGAGCAAGACAGGACCACTATAAGGTGATGATACAGCAGCACAGGAAAGGTGTTGTGAAGACACTACGGGACCTGAGGAAAAGGGGAAATGGCACAGCTTTCTGGGAAATTTCAGGGAATATCTGGGCAGGAGCAAGGGAGATCCACCAAGTCTGAAGCTGGAAATCCAGAAGGTATAACAGAGTTACTAGTGAAGGAAGAGGATGGGAATTGACTGGTTTTGCACTGTGGATCAAGCCTGACCCAGACTGACGAATCTGTGATTTTAATCTCAGCTCTTTCTGGAGCCTCTTGTGCAACTATGAACAAGTTACACATGAGCAAACACATGGAATGATAATTTTTAGTGTGAAATCTCTGATGTCACATGATTTTACAATGTGAATTGTAGAACATAATTTGTAAAATTGTACAGATTTTACAATAAGTGAATGGACCATCCTGAGGGCCCAGCAGCCAAAAGCATTCAAAAGATATTCAAAATAATAATAATAAATGATGACACAGCTTATCAGGAGATAATATCAAGACATGATTAGGGCAAAACCATAACCTTAATATAACGATAGCAATTGCTCAGATAAAAAACCATTTCTAAATACTTGTTAGTAATTAATAACTACTTTGTTTTTTCTCATTCTTAGATCTCACATGTTCATTGCCTGGGTGATATTGTGTTTATAATCACTACAACTCCTGTCTAGTTACACTTTACTGCTTTGTTTCTTACACTGATTTGTTTCTTACCTATTATTAATACAAACTTCAATCTTTAAGAAGCCACATGGCATTGAGAACTGGGGGCTAAGGTCTTGTCCATTTGGACGAACTATTGTGGCATAAGGTCAAGCTACATTTAAAGCGTAGTAGCTATTTTATGCAGTCCCCTCTCCTGATCATAAGTGGTGCAAGGGGATCCCCAGGGAATGCTTACATGGTGGGTAGCAGTGTGATGGCAGCACACTGCTACTGATATAATCCAGCCAGCTCTGGCACTGCGAGGAGTGAATCCACAGCACCATGGGCTGTACCAGCCCCAAAGGTGACGAGCCCATGCCAGGTAGTGCCGTGACCAAGGCCACCAGTGAGAGCAGCTCAGAGACACCTGCACAAGCAGCAACCTCGTTGCCCAAGAACAGTGCGAATATGCCCACATCATGTAGACTAATGCTGTTCTGAGTGATTTCCCTTTGCAGATAGGACTTAAGGCTCCAGTTCAGCATAGCTTGCAAAAGGATGTTTGCGTCCATCTCTATTCCTCTAAGGACATAAACTCCTCTAGAAATGTTATCCGTGTTTTAAGAGTTCTGTGGCATCAGCGCCTCTAAGGGCAGCCTGCATCCCCTATCTAAACCAATTCACTGCAGCAGATACATCCTAAGAAGCAAGCTGGCCTGGCAGGTCAGGGACAACTTGGTGACCACCTGGGCCATTTCCATCCACTGAACGATTTCACCATGAACTTGCTGAACGCACCGAGGCGAATGTAACAGCTCATCACAGCAGCTCTGCGGCCAAGAGGATTGCACGTCAGAGACAGCAGCTCCGATGGGAGGGGCGAGCGCTGGGTCGTTTTGTTGCTGCTCCATTTCCTCTGAAATTTCAGAGGGCTAAAAACGCAGAGCACAAACTGGGTTCCCTGCTCAGGCTGAAAATCCTGCCAATCCAAATTTAGAGGAGACATCTACCACTTAGGAATGGACATCTACCTAGCGCTTTGATTTGCCTCTGGGCTCCTTTCAGGAGCCATCATGCGGCCATCTGGAACTATCCATGGAGACAATATCACTGTCACCCATCTGGTCTGTCACACTTGAATGTTTATATGGCTTTGAATGAACTCCAAAAGCCTCATCCTAAGATGCACTCAGCACTGGGACTTTTTCCTTTGGGGAAAATTTCGTTTATTTGGGAGTCCCCTGGGGATATGTACCTAACTCTCCACTGCCGACAATATTACCCTGCACCTATATTGCTGATACAAGCAGATCTGGGGCAGAATGTTTTGGAAAAAAAGTTCATAGATACTTGAAATACTTTGAGTAAACAAAAAGTGAAATTGGGCTATAAAATGTCCATAACAGCACTTCAGGCTTATATCAAAATTAAAAAAGAAATCCCATTAGAAGCATGGCAGTGATGTCTGTAAGGCTGAAGCTTGCTTCAGGAGTTAAGGGAGCTGTTCTCAGCCACTGGGCTGACATAAGTCATTCAGCTACCAAGAAATTATTGTGGGGTGTGAATCTAATTATGCATGGTGAAAACCTGCTAAGGGAAAAAGAACTGCTATAAAACACAACACCAAAGCACACAAATAAGGGACAGAAATAAGGGACACTCACAAAGAAGTGTTCAAATGCTTTCTGAATCATGTCCCCAGCTGAAAAAAAAAATGCACTCAATTCCATTTACCAAGAGCAGTGTAAATGAGGGCTAATTAAGCTCAGAAGTAAGTCCTGGATAATGAGAACATGTGATAAAACCAGCTTTAGAATGTGCAGCCCTTAGATTCACACAGGTCTAGAAATACGAGAGACACAAGATGAGTTAAAAGTTTTATGTGATATGGGGAATAGTTCTAAGTGAAGGGAAGGACTGTCCTCTCTGAAAACGAACATTTTCATGTTCAGCACTGAACAGTTTTCTCCAGAGCTGAGCAACCTTTAAGTGGAGGACCCAGCATAATGCTGACCAAGACACAAACTGCAGGCCATCATTTCATGGTATTTCATGATAAACACCCTTCCCCAGAAAACAGGGAGTAGGGGACCTGTTACAGCCAGTACCACACCACAGAAACACCTGAGACTCACCGCAGTGAAAGAATTGAAGAGATAGTAGAGCGCCCAGGCGATGATCACAATATAATAGATGTTCAGCCAGAAGGAGAGAACCACAGCAGCCAGCCCCACACCTGCAAAAAGGGGCAAAGAGCAGCATCAGCCCAGCTCTTCCCAGACACCACTCTCCCAAAATAGGCTCATGGCAGGGCTAGAGAAAGTGACAGCCCAACTCAGATGTAGCATGGTGCACAGCAATGCTGTGCCCTGAAGCTCTCTGGCCAGCAAGGGAGGTTTATTCCACTGCATTTCTCACGCATATATCTCTCCAAGGGGTGGACAGTGCTATTTTTCAGTTTCCTGCAGACTTTATGGACAGAGCTCCAGGAAAATGGGTTCCAGTCACATTCCTGGCAGAAATGTTCTTTCCCAAATACAAAGCTAGCATATACTAGCAGCACTAGTTTCTAGACTGCTTTTACTCTGGACACAGCAACAGGTTCACATCTTGCATCTACAGTTTTCCCATGTAGTTTAAGTGAACGCATATGGAGGGGCTTGGGACAGATCTTCTGCAATTAGAGCCTCTCCATCAAGTCCTCCTCATAAGGTGTTTTGTCACCATGCAAGACTGCTTGGACAGAGAACAATTATGTTAGTGTTTCCTAGCAGAAGGTGCAGGACAACATCATAAATGCCAGAGAGAAAATCTGATGCAAATTCGTCCCTGACCTAGCACCCCACCTCAGTCCCCAAAGATTTACTTCCTAAACCTTGCAATTTTTTTTGTTTGTTTAGTTTTTTTTTTGGTCTGAAGTTGCTTATGTGCCGCCAGCTTCACAAACTTACTTACAGTACAGTACCTTTAAACATGGGTGCTAATTTCCAGACTCCCAGTCCACCCACAGATGTGTACTGGCCAAGAGCAGTTTCTAGCAGGAAGAGAGGAATCCCAGCAAACACCAGCGTCAGGAAATAGGGAATGAGGAAGGCCCCTGAAAGAAGGTGTATGGTTATCAGGGAGCCCCGGGATACATCCCTCCCCATTTTACCAACAAGTAAATGCATCCAGCTTAGATTTCTCACCTCCCTGGTATATGTTGGATCATGATTTGCTCAGACAATGCAGTTAGTCAGTCTCCCGCTATGATCTCCACTGCCCTCCCCTCATGCGTTCTTAACACCGTGAGACATATATATGTAATCACTAGCTATGCGATGCCAGACTCATTTAGAAGCCCCAAATTGACTCTGGTCCTCACTGGCATTTTCTCTTACACAGAGCAACACCCATTTCTTCAGCTACTCCTGTCTTCATTCACAACCGCTTGTGTTTTAAGGAAAGTCTGGCTAAGACTGTGCATGCTCACATAACAACCCTATATTGACCCCCCCCCCAGCACCCTTCCCTTCTCCCAGATTTTATGCTTAGAAACCCTGAGGAAAGCATTATTACTCTGGACACTGTGAAAACCATCTCGCTGCTAGAAGTGAAGTAGTGCAGCCATCTAGCCCAGACGTTACTTGCGCTCCATCACTGTATGAGCAAATATGGCAAGTGAGCCTGGCCATGTGATTTGCAGGCTGTACATGTTGGTGTCATCCTGATTTCTATGACTTGGGACAGAGCTAATTTTCCAGATTTATAGAGCATATTCAGGAGCATGCCATCATTCCTGAGAAGGACAAGCTGTAGCAGAATACCCTGGCTGGGCAGAGAGTGCGAACTTGCAATTTGCATCCAAGCAGCCGGCAGTGACCGGAGTGACAGTGATCTCCGCATGAGCTGTCAGTTTGACTCATCTTTTTCAGGTATGAGTAAGAAAACAAACATCAAGCCAGCAAAGCGACCCGGCAGGGCCGCCGCTCGGCGCGTGGCGCAGCAGGGCCGGGTTTCCTCAGCTCATGTCGGCGGCAGGAAGCGGAGCGTTGCAGCCGGGGCTGCCAGCTCGGGGCACCCAGCTGCGCGTGCCCACGTGCCACGCGGGCAGCGGAGCCTGGCCGGGAGGGGCTGCGCCTGCCGGTGCCGCGGGAGTCCTCGGCAGCCTCCGTGCAGCAAGCGCTGGCAGCAGGCACAAAACACGCTCGATGACCACGAGCCTGAATTGCAAGCTGGCATAAAAACACAGGCTCTCGGCTTCAGCAGCTGCCTCGCGTGGAGGGGCAGGCAGCCCCTGGTGCCGCTGGGGAGGAGTGCTGCTGCCCCGTGTCCGTCACGGCTCTCTCGGCAGCGACAGCGGCCTGCAAGGCAGAGGCGAGGGCCAGGGAACGTTGCAGGTAGCCAGAAGCAGCTCCAGACCTCCAGGCCACTGATACTGTTTCGTTACCATTTTGCCTCATTGCAGAGGCAGTAATGCCACGGAGCAAAGAACAGCAGTTAATCCTTGCAACAGCAAGGGAAGTGCCTACGAATTCGTAACTGAGCACTACAGGCAGTCACATGTCTTCGGTCAGGGCCTGCGAGTGTAAACGCAAAGCGCATGCTGCTTATTTAAGGAAATGTTCCTCTCTCAGGTTATTCAATTTCTGTATCTCATAGGGAATTTTTAGCAGCTAGAAAACCAATTTAGAGCCCTGTGAAATCCTGTTGCCATCAAAAGCCTTGCACGGCGCTAGAAACCAGGGCAGAGGCTGGAGCATTAGTCATGGCCAGGCCCATTCCGCTGGGAGCATCGTTCAGGCCTCGCGCGGGGCGGCCGCCTGCACACGGGGCGAAAATCTCCTCATTAGGGTCCCGGCTGCAGCGCAGGGCAAACCAGCCGCGGGCTGCTACAACGTGACAGCGGGGAGCGAGACGACAACACTTCCCTCCGCTTGGGTTTGCCTGTGCGTAATGGAAGCGGCCCCCGCCGCCGCGCTCCGCAGGGCGCTGCAGCTAGCGTGCCGCCCACGGCCCGGCCCGCTCCGCTCCCGAGGCGCCTCCGTCGGGGCCCCGCCGCCGC
>JAYECN010006552.1:0-29450 GCA_035222435.1 Microcambeva ribeirae | reverse complement strand
CGGCTGCGTGGGGAAACGAGGGGAATCAGAATTAATCAGTTCTCGTGAGTTAATGAGAGAAGTCAGAATTTGTAACCGCCTGTACTAAGAACGCACCTCTTTCTCCAACGGTCCTCACAGTTAAGAGACCACCGGACTTCTCCGCTCCTGCCCGCTCCGTTCAGCTCCCAGCGCCCGGCCTCGTCCCACACGAGCGACTCAAAGCACCTCGCGCCGTCCCTTTCCCAGGCGGGAGACCGACCCCTTATTCACTTCCCAAATAACAGGAGCCGGACGCAAAGAGCGGATCGCGCGAGCAGGGCTGGCAGGTTTGCCTGGCCACGCTGCCCGGCCGCGGCCTGCCCTGGGGGCGCTGGTGCCCTGTGTTTTCAAGGCAGGTTGCTGCGGCCAAGGCACCGCGGCCAGGCTGGGGCTCGTGATGTGTCTGGACTCAACAGAACTGTTACCACAGGCGTAATGTACCTGTGTGTAGGAATGGAGTCAAGCTGAACATTATTCCTGAGTCTTCAGGCTTTCAAATATTTATGTACCATGATTATTCTCATCGTTGGATTTGAATTATTTAAAAAAGAAATGAACAACAGCACCTTTATCACTCTTTGCCTTTGATATTAGTCTTCATTTTGACTCCAGTTTCACTGAGATAACTGTATAGATATTAATATGCCTGAAAGTCTTGCAGTGCTGTTCTATTTTGAATTCTGCTTAAAGAAACACTTCTCTTTTACAGGGTAGTAACTTTTCTGGTAAGTACTATTCACATGCTTTAAAGTACATGGTATAAAACTATCGTGGTGCCCAGATTCACTTATCTCTCCTGGCTCTCCCTACAATCATGCTGTAAAAGCAATCAAAATGCTGGCAAAAGTACACCATGTTCTAGTGTGAAACAGGCAAGGTAGTTACACAGACAGTGCCTGCTTAACCCGTATCTAACCTCGGAGGGTGGAAGTCGCGTCTCAGTGGAAGGTCTACACGCTGCTTACAGCTGGTGCAAGCCCTATTTTGAGAGCGAATTTAGGAAATGAACTGTACGGAGTTCGGGTGATTCTGCATGAGAGGTGAACCGTGAGCACGGCGACAATTTTCTCGCATAATTGCGAAGCACAGAGTGCCTGTCACATCCGATCCGTCCACAGATGCATTTTGTTGATTATGGCAGATAATGCGCATCTCCCCTAATTAAACGTTAACGTCGCTGCGCGTTTTCAAAGCTAAGTGTTGAACTGCTTTCCGCCCCAGGGGCGAGCAGTTTGCCGAGGGGCAGATCCCCATCTTCATTGGGGATGGACGAGACCTTCTTCTGACAGCCCAGCCCTGCGCTCTGACGGAAACTACAACAACCCTCAGAACACCTCTTTTTTCTCCTGCCTTCCCTTTTCCTTCTCAAGCCAGACACAATATTCCAGCAACCTTTTATCTGGCAGCTTCGTGAGAGAGAGAATCCACCCAGGAAGTTGCAGTTTTTCAGTCAGGAGAACGTGGCCCAGCTGCCGTGACCCGGCGTGGGCGCGGGGCAGGCGGAGGGGCCGTGTTCGACAAACTGCACAGTTATCGACACTAGTTGTGGAGGGGCCCCACAGCACGTGGGGTTTGTGTGCGCACGCCAGGCATGTCCCGGGTCTCTAAGTTTATGTCCTGGAAAGACAAGGATATTCACCAACCTCTGCCCTTCCTGGCTTTGTGCCCACAGGAAGAAGCCCAGGCCCCGGAGACGAGGAGTGGGTTGGATCCTCTGCCTGGAGAAGTGGAAGTTCATCAAGAATGCAATATGCTCAAGTCCCTCAGCCGGATCGAAATAAATGCTTCCCTTTGGAGAAGCTGGCAGTTTCCACAGTTACAGCCAGCCTCGCCCCGTTGTTTTTTGCCAACTAAGAAATCGCCAGTGCTAATGCTGGGCGCCCGTCCCCGGCCTTCAGCAGGCCCCAGCTCGCTGTGCTCGGCAGCTTCTCTCCTAGGAGCAGGCTCAGCTGTTTGAAGGACAAGAGGACCTTTTATTTATTTCTTATACAAAATGAAGCTGTTAATAGTTGTGCTAAGAAAAAACAAAAACCACTGCGTCTTCAGAATGCAAAAACCACAACGTCGCTCAGAGCTGCAGCGAAACAGGTAGCTTGGCAGCTGTGGATCTGTGCCAACATGTACGAGCTGATGAAAGCGATGGCACATGCAACGGCCACTGCAGATAGCAAAAATGAAACAGAAAAAATGTGAGAGCTACCACTGCTGTGGTGTTTTACTTGTTTTTTTTTCTTCCCCATGGAAAATAATCTTTTCACTCTTCCAGCATCACTAAAAATAGAAAGCAGGATCATGGCTACCCCTTCTTGACATTTACGGTGCTGCTCTCCCCTTTTCTACAGCCAAGATGCCACGATGGATGTGGAGCTGCCCGGTGGTAGCTCGGGGAGACCGCACGCAGACCTGCTTAGCAAGGTGTTTGATGCATTAATGCACTGCCTATGGCAGAGGGTTTTCTGCATGAAAACCCGAAGCAGCGGAGGGTCCCGAGCAGCCCCTCAGGGCATCCCGTGCGCCGCAGCCGTCGCGCCCGTCCCGGGGCGCTGCAGGGCGAGCGCAGGCGCCGCGCGCCCAGCGGCCTCCGCCGCGGGGCCGCTCGAACCCGTGCTGGGTACGGGTGCCCTCCACGCCCGCGTCCTTCAGCCTCGCCGTTTGCCCAAGACGTAGTTACAAACACTCCGGGGGCTTTCTGTTTTGGGTAGCTCTAGCGCCTCTTTGCGAACCGCACGTTGCCACGGAGCCGAGCGAAATTCCCACTGGAAACCAGGAGCAGGGTGTGCTGGAGAAGCCCCGACAGACTCGATGGCTGCAGGGGCAAAAAGCCCCCTCAGCCCTTGGCAGAGGTAAAACAGGGCAGAGCCCGCGGGCGCCAAGGGCGGCCCTCACACCGCCCTCTCCTCCTGAGGCCCAGGAATCGCCTTCCTGTGTCAGTGACTGAGGGCATTTGGTGAAAGAGCTGCACAAGACACAAAATTGCAAAAGAAACGTGCCAATAACTTAATAGTTTATTAGTCAGTCAACAATATTACAAATATTTAAAAATTACTTAATATAAATAGTTGGCAGCAAACTATTCCATTACAGAGTTAAATTACCAGTACAACAGACAGACTGGAGATTTAGACACCTGGAAGATAACAGTAAAACAAACTAAAATATTTAACAAAAAGATTTTAAGCTGAAGGCGATTACCTAGTGTCCATAAAAGCATGGGTTCTCTTTTATTTAGAAAAAAATAAAAAACTGCTTTAACACCCCATTAGGAATACAAAATAAAATCAACTGAAAATATTAATTTGCATATCAAAGAACCATTTATAATTACAATCCAAACACTCCATAAACCACTTGTGCGATTCTATACAGAAACTCGGAATTAGAAACTAGTTGCTTTAATATTACAAAGATTTCAGCTCCAAAAATAATTCAACATAAAATAAACTTTAGCAATTAGCGTCATAAAATTATATATTTCCACATAAAAATACAAAATAATATTAATGACAAGAATATGAAAAATTATTCCAAGTATTTTACTACTATTAAAATAAAATAAAAACCAAAAAAACAAAATAGAAATATGCATGAAAAAAGTCTCTCCTTTTGTTAGCAAAACACTATCCAAAATAACTACAATCATTTACATCAGTACAAAGATTTCTGGATTTAAAAAATAGTTGCAATGACAAAAGGGGTATCTTTTCTGACAGTAAAAAATGACACTGTGGATAAAATCTGCAAAATATGCAATGAAAAAAATAAATTTGCATTAAAAAGGTTTACACTGTTATTTTTTTATACAAACATTAGAAACAGTATTGCACATCACAACACAGAATCGAGGTTAGTCAGCCTTCCAAAATGTGTTATATTCAAGTTTTGTAGCATCTTTGAGGAGAGGCTTTGTGCAGCCAGATGCAACAGGGATAAAATATCAAGTGTTTTCCATACACAAATATATAAATGCTAAATGTTTCCTTCTTAACAAAAAGTGTGGATTTTTAAAGTATTTTTTTTTTCCTCCACAGTCATACTCATGGGCAGCAATATGCACATTTGGGGAACAAAAGTGAAGAAGCTTTAAAAATACAAAAATACAATCAAACTAACTAGCAATCTTCTACAAAAATAGCAAAATAAATATGATCTGTAAAAAAAAAAAATCAAATACAGTGTTCAACGAGTAGAAAATAAGAACTTAGTAGATAAAAAAAAGGAACCAAAAAAAAAAAAAAAAAAAAGAAAAGAAAGGAGGTGGTGCAGGGTACGATAACCATAACTTGAATTGCTCCAGAAATGAAGTAACAAGTAAAATCTGACATTTCAGTTATTTTTACCCTTGCCAAAAAAGGTTAGCCCTGTTTTGTCCCCCTATGACTTAAGTAGTTCCATTTAAACAGGGAAAGGGATTTGCAACATCTCCAATTATTTCAATTTTGTACTATTTTAATATTAGTGTTCATTATTTAATATATTTAAAGGCTCTTCAAATTTTAAACATTAAGCAGAAAATATGAAAATAAAGTTTAAAAAAATCTGCAGAATTAAATTATATCTAAATAATTAACATTGCAAAACTACTGATTTCTTTTCTAAATTCCAAAAATTGAGGTATAGCAAAGGAGATGTCATCAGTCAAAAAAAGTGTGCCTTAAAATAGCTGACTGTTGGAAAAATCTCTCACAGAGATATAAAAATAGTGCATAACAAATGTCAAAATGGATCAAGGTTTGGCAGGGTTAAGGTTAGAAAAGAATACTCCAAAAAATCTGGAGGATCATGGTTAGGTAACAAATAGGGAACATTGACAAATAAATTAGTAAAAAGCTCTTCTTAAAACAGCATCAACTTTAAACATTAAAAACTTGAACCACAACCACAATAAAACAGCAGAGTTAGACATGAACCACGTATTGTACAGTACAAAAAAGCACACCGTAGACAACCAATATAAGATCAACACTTTGCTTACATGAAGGATTGTCCCAAGGGATTGCAAAGAACAGCTCCCTTGTAATTTCAACTTGAGAGTCAGGCTCTTAATTCTGCATTATAACATTTACCATTGAGTGCTTGCTTAGACTGCAGAACAACTGTTTGTTCCATTAAAATGTCGGGGCTAGTTGCATTAAAAATGCTCTGAGATAGATAGACAAAAACACTGCTGTGATTTTCTTTTAGTGTTCGGTTAAATATTGCCTCTGTGCTAACTACGTATGTTTTGCAAAATCCGCAAGCAATGTCTTTACTAGAAGTCCTTCATCGAAATAAAAACACCGTCCTCGACTGTCAAGTAGCTGCTTGTCATGCAACAGTGACCCCAGTTTGACAGAAGACCACAACGCACACAGGTCGAACATGTAAGCAAGATTTCAAGCCAAATTTCACTGTTGTCTTGAAGGTAAAACTGAGTTTGTTATGCAACTAGCCGTCTGTATATTACACCTTCTCCATTTTGACTTTACGTAGATTTAATTTCGAAAGCGCTATGCGCTCTTACACAAGGATATTTTGTATGTATTTGTCATGGGTTTCGCATTTGGTGACTGGTTAGCAGTGTGCTGGCCATCTTTGGTTTGTAGAGGAAATCTCAATCATGAACAATCAAGGGGGGCTTAAAGTAACTTCTAAATGCTAGCTTTTTACTCAAACTCGTATCTACACTACATCACGCCACGTTAAGTAGAAGCACACATCACAAAATTGCACAGGGATTACAATATTACATCCAGTCTGCGTAAAATTGAATTCCACTACTGACCAGGTCACAAAATGGCTGCACTTTCTAGTCTAAAACTAATCTGCATATTGTACACATGTAGGACATCTTTTTTACGTCAGTCACAATAAATGCATGCAAGTTTGATTTTTTTTTTTTTGTAACAAATTTTGTAAATTTGCTCATGCTACCTAGTTTCAAGAGAGCCTTTTTGAACATCTGCAATAACTCACCTCTTGTTAAGTAATAGTTCTAGTGCATGCATATGGTGTATACAGGTAAGTAAACATGCAATTTTTTTTTTTTTCACATTCTAAAACTATGGCAGTTTAGGCCATATTGTGCTGCCTGCATTTTATCTGTAATGCAGTGTGTCTTTAACGTTTCAGTCCCGTATTAATAGGTGGCATTACACATAACACCTATATAGCAGCAAAGCTAATACAGCTTGTGATTAAAAATGTTTAAAAATAGCTAATAAATCAGATTATCTTGAGGTATTATTTCTTGCAAGTCAAAATGGAGAGCAAAAAATCAACCCTAATTTTTAGTTTATGTATACACTGAAAATAGCAACAACAATAAAAATAAGCTTTTTGTAGCAGACATATTCCATCTTCACTATTTTGCTACCTTTGGTAAATTACTGGGGCAGATCTTGAAGTTAAAAACCCATGTTTAGAAATAAGTGCACGCTTCACCCACTAAATATAGCAGCAGACTGTGTGCCCCTACGCAAAAACATTCTCATATCTAGTTTTAACTTTACATATAAAAATAACTTGGAGAAAATACAAAAAAACATTTTATTTTAACATGAAAATATCACAAAAATTAGTAAGCCTGAGATGTAGGGTTTTGGTGAAAAACAAGAGGCTTGTAGTGTTTTGGCTGCTGATAAAGATGCATGTATTGATAGCTGGGGTGAGAAGCAGAAGAATGCACTTATTTCTTCTGCATGTCAGTATCTTCAAACACAGTAAGCCACATGCACCCTTCTTTCCTTACGCAGACGCTGGTTCCCCAGGTCTAGTTCCAGCGGAAGTGGATCTGGCGCGGGCGGTCAGCCCCCTCCTTTACCAATGGCTTATGGAATTCCCGGCCGGCACGAGAGTGGATGTTTGCCCAGCAAAACTCACAGTAATACTGCAGGCAAGTGACATTGGCACAGAAGAAGGGAGCAAACTTCCCACCGCATCGCGCGCCCTGGCACTCGTCGCACATCTGGTCATCCAGCACGTATGGCTTTACCTCCACCTGTTGGGTGAAGCAGAAACGGTCCCAGTGAGTGGACAATGCTGCCGAGTAAAGACACTCGACTGCCTGCAGGTTTTGCTGCCCTTCCAGAAAAAAAAAAAGGGAGGCAATAATAGAATACGTTAAAAAAAATATTTTAATGAAATGCGTACGAAACTTCACGTGCACTGGTGAGTGGCAGTCGCTCTCCTGACCAAACAAGAACAAACTGATCAGGAAGGATAAAGTGAGACTTTCAAAGTGACCATTAGCTTTCAATGACTAAACTATTTATGAATTATACTTTCAAACTGCTTTAAAACATAAATATGTACACACACACATTTGCACTGCCAGTACCCAGAATCAAAGCTGCGTCAGCAAAATGCATCAGTTTATATTACCTTTTAGCACTTATCAGCTTGTAATTTATTCATAGAGACACTAAACACTTGAACACTTACTTTATTCTGGAAGGATGTTCTTGGAAGCGTCACTAGTAACTATCTTTAGAAAACAAACCAGCTCCAAACCCCAAACGATTCTCACCAGTTCCCTAAGGTACCTCAATATGATTTCCAATCTTACATAACTTAGCAAAATAATTAAATATGTAAGAATGTAATCAGTTAGACATTTACTCTCCATTCTATTTTTAAGGAAGGGTACGTCTCTGCATGTACTCTTTACATGTGCTAATTAAATGTACTTTCTGCAGACTGGAAAATAGACCATTTAGGACTCCAGCCCTGTTAATCCACACCAATTTCTAAAATCAGGTATGTTAAATTTTGGTCCACAATCCTTGGCAGTCTTTTACTGCCCCTTTTCTGTGTCTTTGAGCTGTGTATGCATACAATATTTTAAAACCTGTTTTAAAAGACCATTTTGCAGAACTACAGACTGCTAGAAACACCTGTCTTACACAGATAGCTGCTTCCTCCCGAGCTCATCTGACTGCCAGAGTGGGAAAGCGGCAAGAATCCAGTGGTTAATCTGCATTATTGCTTTTTGTAACTGAACTGTAACAGACTGTGTTCAAAAAGGAAGAACAACTTCATAATCAACTACAAAATGACTTGACTGCATCATTAAAGAATGTATTGCTGCCTTTCACATTTTCCTTACCTTTAATAACAGTATTTTCTGACTTTTGTTAGTAAAAGCGCTATTGTAGTTTACAATAAGAACTCATTTCTATCATTTTTTTTGAGATATCATTACTTGAGAAGAATCCTGCCTATAAACATTGACCTTATGTACAACAGTCACATAGAATGTTTGAAATAGCAAGAAAAAATACGATTTTCTCTATTTGCAGAGCAACAAAAAGCTGCCTAACTACCCAAATGTCTTGCAGCAGAGAAGCCTTCATGCTCTTGGCTTCAGAAGGAGCTGTCACATGCGACACGTCAACAGCAGCTACGTCTGAAATCAAGTTCACTTCTTCCAAGAGCGCCACAAGCTACACTAAAACTTTCCAAAGAACAGCTACCTCACGCAGTCTTTGCAATTCCAAATTACTGAAAGCACGAAGCAGCGTGACTTCCAGCCCGGTACAAAGCTGCACCGAGGTGGCTTCAAATTTACTGCACGGAAACTTCGAGAATGGAGGTTTTACGTGAAGTAGACCCAGACTGCTGGCATGGGCATGTTAAACAACATTTCAATGAAGAGTTTAGACCTGGTATTTGATAGAAGGGAATGAAGAGCATTTTACTGAAAAAAGCATCCATCCATTGGAGCAAATAAATGTATGTGCATCAAAAGGACTGGAATGGAGCTACAGAATGTACAGATAAGGAAGAAATAAAGATCGCAGGTGTAACATCTGTTAAGTTATTGTGATATTAAGATTTATAATTAGTAGCAACAGGTATGTGATTAAAAAAAAAAAAAAAAAAAACACATACACACAGAAAAACAAACCCCAAACTATAAATGTTTTGGAATATTGCTTAAAAGGTCCATTGCAAAATCTAGCAATGAAAAGAAAGGCTTTTACACAGGCAAAACTAACTCTTTGGAACCAAAGTCTTTTTCTGGAAATATCTTTTCTATGCTTTCAGAAACAGCTAAAAGTTCAGGTGTTCATTAAGAGTTTTTTTCCCTCTATTACTCCTCATGTAATGCAAGTAACTGAGTTGTATAGAATATATACATGTATATTAACACTTAAAGACTGAATATGATTTACATAATTACAGAGAATACGATTACAAAAAAAAAAAAAAAAAGGAATTTCAAAAACCCTTTGGCAAATAAACATAAAAGTAATAAACATGAAAGTAGTAAACCCTGCCCATCATGATAAGGTTTAAAGATAGATTTTTCAAAATATTTAGATTTAGCCTTCCTGCATTTTGCCAATGAACTGTCTCAGGAATCATATGCATTTTTAAAATAAGAAATACAAAAGCTAATAAAAATGCCAAAATTAGAAGGTTTAAGAGACCTTTTGAGAGACCTCTTGAAATCTACTATTTTTTTTTCTGTTTATGTGCCAGGAGCCTGCAATACACCCACTATTTTTACCGTAAACTTCTTTTTGCCTTTCTCTGTAATACTGCAGTTCTGTATCCTCTATTAAACAATTACATGACTTTCCCTGCCTAGAGGAAGCATGGCCATTTCAGAGGTTGCTCAGCATCCAGAAATCCCTCACTATTTCTGCTGAACTGTATCTATAGACAAAAAGAATCTACATGGATCTTAAGCCCCCAGTAGCATACATCCTATTTTTACCAAGAATTCTTGTTTCCTGTGCAGGCAAAGGTTAGTGTTGGAAAATTGCTTTAAAAATGTGGGTTTTATTTTATGGGTGGGGAAAAGAAAGGATAGAAAGATTTCTAAGCAGAGATTTTTTTTGGAAAAGATTTCCACTGTTTTTCAGAATTTCTCCCTGAGGTTCCCAATTGTCCTCAGAAATACAAGAATCAGCCTTCACATCCCACTTCATTCGCTGTCATACTTGGTGTATTAAGAATGAATTAAATTTGCTAACTAGCTTTATTCAAAAAAACGCCAAAACAAAACCAGAGTAGGTGGTCAAAGACCGGTCTTCATGATTGTCCCTTGCTGTTCAATTTTCGAAGCTGAAGCATCCAAAAACACCAGTTTCAAGAAAATATACAGAAAGAGTAAGCATCTACTCTCATTCAAAAAAAAAAAAAGAAGTCACAAATGAAGTTGCTTTCTAATATCAACCAATGAAAAAACAGATGATAGAGGGGACATGTGAAAATTTGATTTTTGGGGACATAAGTAAATTTAACCTCTTTGATTGCTTTATTGCTAGCTGAACTCAACTGTGGGAAGAGGATTATTTTTGCATTAAATTCAATGTCGAAATTATCACACAACAGGTTGCATCTAGCTTCCAAAGGAATGAACTGTTCTAGTATTATTTATTGATCTAGAAAGAAAAAGGAGAAAAGCTAGCGAAGTTTTCAGATGATAAAGATTATGATTTAGGTTGCTCAAATCCACAGAAGCCTATGTGAATTCAGCTCCCCTAAGTAATTTAGTGAATGGTTCACAAAACACCAGATAAAAATACCTAAAATCTGATTTAATCATTCATGGCTGTAAATCAGGTCAAGAAAAATGTATGGGCTTCATTATAACAACACAGTAAAAACTTAGAGATAAGTGCAGTCCAAAAGTATGATGCAAAGAACCGGTTTAGAAAGCAGATTACACAAAAAAATATAGATACAGGTTTTGTTCTGTTTTGCTAGGCTCTTTACTGTGAATACACTGTGCAATATAATCAATACAAACACCCTGTGGCAGAATTACAGGAGATTCAGAGAAGGGAAATGAAAACTATGAGGCAAAAAAACCCTTCTTATGAAAAACCTTCTTATTAAATGAAACAGCAAAAGGTGGTTTTGGTACTATTGGTACTATTTAGCTTAAAAAGAACAGAAATACCACAGTATATGACATAAATATATAAAATATAAATGTAAGATATAAAATATAAATAGGTGAAAAGGAAGAACAAAATCTTCCAATCTCTCAAATAAGAACATAAAAACATAATGACACTGCAGACCTATGGCCATACAGTTTAAATGGCTTCAAATTTACATGCATAACAATATTCAAAATTTTCAGTGTTGTTAACGACATGTCTTGGTAGCAGAAAAAGCCCCAGGTTTTAAGACAATTTCTACTGGCTAAAGAAATACTCTGCAAGGTAAATTTTACACTACAATTGAATCCTTAGACATTTCTCTATCTTATTTGCGATGACTTACATTAAGTAGGTATTGAGTGGACCACCAATCATACTGCTCACCTATGCGCACCTATTTGAGTTTCTACTCTATTCTATCCTTATAACATTAATCAAAAGCAGAAAAACTATATTAACCTAATTAGGTGGGTGACAACTGAACACCACGATAAAGCTTGTACCCGCACAGAATGCAAGCTGCCTTGAAACACTGGATTTTTAAGAGCCAAGTCTCAGGGAAGAGAATTTGTTACCAGAAGAAAAACAGATAGTGACTGGGGAGAACTAGAGATCCTGAATATGATTCACAAGAGAAAATGTGTTGAATTAAAGACAGACAGTAAGAATGGCCAGAGAACAAACGTGGAAAATCTGCCTCCCTTCTGCCCCTGACAGAAGTTAGGTATTTATGTAAAATCACATTCACATCTGATGGCTTCTCTCTGGAATCAAGCATTTACAATACTGAAATTGCCAATCTATCATATAGGTCTGTTCCATAACTTCCCACTTCCATGGGAAGAGGAAAACCAAGAGAAAAGTGCCCTTTAGTTTACAGGGCTTGAAGTCCATTTCTCTCACCTTTTATGGTGAACTAGTCGGGATAGGAAACATTATCCGCTGCTGCTGTAAAGTTAGGTTGCTTTATAGCTAAAAAGCAAAACAGATAGTACCTTAAGCAGACTAAGCTATATCTGATTCTGAACAATATATCTGAGTAATTTTATAATAACAAGTTCTGGATTCTGCTCCTGACTCCATTTTGTCCAAATACTCAAACTCAAGATCATGAAGAATCTCACGGCCCCCCACACAACCACAGTACCAAAGCCACTGTCCCTACTACACTGAGCCCCAAAGCAGCCCTACTAGCCAAAGTCTGATGCAAAATAAACACAAAAAAAGGAAATGCGTCAGCAAAATATAGTTGTTACATCTTAACAGGCCTACTACACTACCCACACTCGGGTCCACTCAGCTTCTGCCAAGGACGAGTTTGGAGATTTCAGCTCACTAGGCCACGGGTATCTCAGGGGGAGATGTCTCCTCTGCCCGTGTGCAGGCAGCAGCGCACGCTCCTGCCCACAGCCCACGTGTGTAACCGCCCCTTGCTTCTTGCCACACCGGGGATCTGCACAGGACACTGCACCTTGAGCTACTCACTCAACACTTCTTCCTCTAAGGCTCCCCCCTTTTTTTTTTAATGGAACATCTGTTAATAACAGTGACCACTTCTGCAGCTCCCAACATCAAAACTAGGGACACCTGAAACTGACACAATTTTGGTGTCAGTTTTTTTTGCTACTCTCATACTTTTTATTATGAGTAATGAATTGGACTAGACTTCTTAATATCAAGCTGGTTTTCCTTTTGCAAACAGTATCTATTAATGCTTCTTTTAATGCTAAATCTACCAATGTACACTGGTAAATACTCAGAAGCCTCTCTCTAATGGAAAGGGCATTTCATATTTAGGTGTCAAGTTTGATCGATTTTCCCAAGCACTGAGCCCTGTCAATTATGGCTGAAATTTTGGGAGCTGAAAATATAGAAAAGCTCTGAAAGTAACAGATAACACGGTTTCCTACAGTCAACAGAGGAATTCATCACAGAATTTGGTTTCCTCAGAATAAAGAAGGAACAAGATTTTCAGGCCCTTTGCTCATACACAACAAAGGCCCGAGCACGCTCTCTAGGATGGAAAGAGCATATGGCACAGCATATGCCAAGGAACAAACTGCTGCTTTGTGGAATCTCTGTTCTTTGGTCAGGGGCATTCACGGTTTAATTCATGGAGCTACTGGAGCTACAGGACTATTAAAAGAAATGTATTCAAAGAACTTCCACTAAAGCCCATCAAAATGTAATGTTATTTTATAGATAGGTATTATATCTCTCCCTCTATATATATATATCTAAATATAGATATTTTATAGATTTTATAGACCCTCACTTGAGAAGGCATGTAACAAATATTTACAAAATCAGTAATTACATCTAACTTACTCGTTTGTCAATATCGCCATGCTGAAGCTGAACAAACCGAGCACTAATGGCAGCAATATAGCTCTGCTGATTGGAGAAAGCAACACGTCCTGCACCCTTTGGGTATTTCAGCTCAGGGTCGGTATCAATTCCTGCGTAACACACTCCACCATAGAGACGGTCCATGATCATTGCCAATTCCACTATACGGAAAGAAAAAATCCATTTTAGGTGTTCCTTTACAAACATTATATAGTACATTTTAGTTATAATATTTTAAAATAAAAAGCATTCGGGCAAGCCTCTAGTAACACTTTTTAGTTAGTTCAGTGCAATTTGTTTAGGTGGAATATTTAAAGAATCTTTCAGCATCATACCCTACACTAATATATCATGGCAGGTATTTTATAGAACTGTTTAAAAAAATATAACTCTTGGGACGTTATTTACATTATGGTTTTGCTAATAAAAGATGAAAATATTTTCCATAGTTTTAGAACTATTTCCTAGTGATTCTAAAGCAGAGATTCTAAAACAGAGATCTGTAGTTAAAGCCAGCATGGAAAAATTATTGGAGAACATCAAAAAAATATTTCATAGTACTGTATATAGTCTGCCATCAAGACAATCTTCTTTTCTATATACGTAAGTATGTTTATACACGAACACACACTGCATGCATGGCTCGTATTTCTTATAATTTCCTCTTTTACATATAACCACAGCTTATACTCACCAGCTCTTAAGGGTCTGGGGACTCCTCCAACAAAAATCGTTTTCCGAGGATCAAGAGGCTGGGAACCATCCATCACAAAGTCACTATCGCTTAGGTTCCAGGGACGGATCTGAACCTATTAAACAGGAGAGGAAAATGGTATGCTACTTTAAGTTTTACCGTGTTACAGACATATGTTCATCAGCCTATCTAAACTGTCAAACAGTCACAAACCCATTAGCTTAAAATGTCTAGCTGCTCTATTTAAATTCTATCAACTCTAAACACTATGATTTTAAAATCATCCAATTATTCCAGATGTTGAGCTCTGCCAATGCTAGTTTGCTTTTGATTATTTTCATCATCATCATTTCAAATGTGGCTTTAGACAGATGGCAGCTATAGCCTGCAGGCCATCTACTGTTTACTTACTGGCTTGTCCTTGATTGTGGGACTGGAAACACATAGATAGAGCTTTCCATCTTCTTCAATACAGGCATCAATCAGTGCCTGAACAGAACTTTCTTCTTGGAAAAGGAGGAATGCATAACCTGGTTAAAAAACAAAAAACAAACAAACAAACAAACAAACAAAAACAAACAAACAAACAAACAAAAAATAACAAAAAAGACTCAGTTTTAGTTTTTCCTCTTGCCTTTCCTTAATCTTCTTTCCCAGTTTTCTCTGCAAGAAAATGTTTGTTACAGTATGTGACAAAGTCAAACTAGTTATTTATTTGTTGGCCAGCAATCTTTTTCATCTATGTACTATTTTGCCAAGATCAATTAATTTCAACAGAGCTCCAAGCAAGTACTTCTGTTTTCTAAAAAATTTTGCCTAGAGAGATTAATAATCAAATAAAAGCAAACCTGGCTGCTCTATTACATACTGGAAATCGAGGATAAGCAGAATTCATTGCCAGGAATGGACATTATACAATGAAAATCCGACTTGGCACAAAAGACTAATCTCAATTCTAAAGATTAGATCAAAGCACTTTGTTACATAAGTGATCCAGCAAGCCTCTCAAAAACTACAAAAATTGGAATTAAAATGGTTATTGAATTCTACAGTAGAAACAAACAGCGCAACAAACGAAGAACCATACATTGCAGAATATTTCAATGGTTACAGTTTAATAATACTATAAAGCTTTTTACTTTGCAGGTGCCTGATAGTATGACTACAGTTGCAATCTCAAATGGATTTTATAAGAACTGCAAATCCATGTTTCTTTCTGAGATTAACAATAAACGCGAAATTTTCACACTAATTAGATTTTATTGCTTGAACAAAAAGTAAATGCTGAAGCAGCTGTGAGCTTGCAAGAGGAAGCGTGCCCTTTGGAAATGCTACCCCTCTTCGGGCACTACTTAACGACTGGCAGTTTGACTGTGAACAGACAGCTTAAGTCACCAAGGCAAAGGTGGCACTGCACACTGTGAAGAGCACTGAGGAATCACTGTGTTAACAAAACATGAGAGAAACGACAGCAGGCATAACCTATACTCGTCCTTTTAGTGACCTTTCCTTATCTGTTATCCCTGATACCAGAGCCCTGTCCCTGGTAATTATAAGGGAAGTGTGACAAAGTTTGTATTTTTACTCTGTATTTTTATTTACTTTTTCTTTTCTGGTAAATATTCTGTAGGAAATCTTTCAGACTGAACTCTAGCTGAAGTATTTCCTTGTGAAGTCCATTTTTATCATTGCGCTATGTTTTTTAATGATAATCTACATACATTAAGCTCAGTCAGTATTTAGATTCAAAATCTATTTTAGCAGTTGTATCTTTCAGTATTTATTCATTTTGTAAATTGAAGTTAACATATTTTCCATGCAAGACGGACTGACTGCATCTGAGTATGTGTAGACTGGAAGAGGTGAGACCCCCATCATTCTCCCTACTTTGGCACACACACATTCCTGTTTGAATAAACTCAGTAGAAGAATGGGGCAAATGCAAAACCTTGACTCATAAAGGAGGAGGACTGAATGCATAGTTTTTATTCTACAGTTTATTAGAGGCACTTTCATGTAACTGTTCATACATAAACACTGTCAGTGCTTTGCAACAACCTACCACCTGTCTGCCTGTAGCTATTAATAGGCCCAACTATGGAAGTTAGTAAAAAGATAAAAAATTAAAATATAAGAACTTAATGACAGATTAATTAAGAATAATTAGGGTTACTATGTCACATCCGAAATAAAAGCATGGAAAGCAGAAACAGAATTATACATTATTACTGTTTGCTGTATGCCATCTGTACAAGAATCTGGGTTCACCCCAACAACTTCCACGCACTCTTAGGGAGGCTTCTGTCAGATGCTTAGCTGTGCTATTCTGCTTCTGCAGACACGAGGGCAGCTAGTATATAATCTAGTATCAAGCTGTTGAGCTCTACTTTTCCTCCACAGCTCCAGGCTTTCATTAATGTACAAGGCATCCTTGCTTCCTCCGCAGGTCTAGCTTGAAGGAAACCAATTACTTCTCAGAACTGCTAATGTGATACATAGACATGGCCAATCCCTTCCAAAGAAGGCTGAACAGTCAGGATACAAACCCTTTCTTCGCCCCCTGCCATCGGCCAGGATTCACTTCCTGGCACAATTTAAGTGTAAATTAGCCACAGACTTCTCCAAAGAACATCTCTTCTCCAGAAAGTTAAAAGAATTAAACCTTCATAAGGATTAACACCTCTCTCTCAGCTGCTGTTGGCCAGAATCGTGTTGGGCTTCAACAGGTAGTGGCACATTTGCCAGCCCTGTGCAAGTCTTTTAGCTATACTAGGTTTCAGTAAATACATCAAACCCACTGTCCCTATGTTATGGTGACCAGAACCAACCTCAATACTCCACTAACTGTATTGGTTGGGTTCCCACTGACGAAAGGAAGCTCAGATACTAACCACACATGAAGATGCCTACAGTCACTTGCCTGAATCCAGAGCTCTGTCCCACCAGGGCCATCAAATAAGCCAGGAGCAAGTTAAACACAACTTGGATGGACTTAGGACTTTGCTGCTTCGAGTAGAAACAGAACATTTTGAACCTACTTTTTTCAGTCATTTCTATAAATCATGCCACCGTGCAACTGCTGGGATAGAGCACCACAGAAACAGCGAGACAATTAGGAAAAGCTGGAGATACTATCTTGTTCAGGGGAGATTATCTTGTTTGACACTGACTGCAAACAGACAGGATTCCCAAACAGCTGGTCAGGTTTAGAAAGGCCTCCTTTGGATTGGCGTATCCTCACTGTGAGATTTCTCCGAGTTTGATTTTTATGATAACAGAGTCCTCACTTCAGCAAGTTGCTTTGAACATGTGTGTTGTTTCATAAATAAATTTATTTGCCAACTAAGTCATAACAGGAGTTATGGTAAATAGTGACAAGATAAAAAGGAAGGAATTCCCCATTACAGTCAGCAGATCACTTAGGGACTTAGTACTTCAACTGTAACAGATTTTATTTTCCTGCTTCAAAGTAGAGTTTCTTTGCAAGCCTAGTTTGAAGTTTTAAAATCTCCTTTTTCTCTGGGCCTAATTTTGTGGTGAACTGATGTAAAATGTAATTGGTTAGGGAAGAACAGTTGGTTTTTATCAAGAGGCAGCAGCCTTGAAGGATCAGGACAATTTTTGCATTTCTTCAAGCACAGAAATACTTCTTATGAACTTGGCCTTCCCTCAGGACTTGCTGCACGTGGGGCGCCTGGAAGGAGGCACAGCCTGGAAACCTGAACAAGGGGCTACTGGAGATGCCAACGGCCCCTCTTCACCACAAAGAGGGCTCCTGCATGAACCCGTCCAGAAGCTGAGAGCTCTGAGGCACCTCGGAAAGCCGCCCCGTGCCAAAGCTCTAGCAAATTTGAACAAACAAAAATATAACACAAAGAATTAACTTCACACAGATTAATAAGACACTTCAAATATAGTTAAAAAAATGAACTCCTTGTTGCTAATTATTTATGAGCCTCAAAGCTTTCTTAGTATTTACCCTAACTTGAGCACTTCTGGTTAACTTAGGAAGTACATACATAGATTCTTGTTTGGACAAGTGAATCCTACTACTACTTAAACCATTAAGTCACAGATCTCCATGAAATTCTACTACAAAATAATCACAGGCCATATCTGTTACACTGAAAGAAGCAAATATGAACACAGATATTCAACAGTTATTAGTAAACTATGTTTACAGGCTATCTACACAGATAAACCTACAATATACCTTAAGCGCTTTGATTATTGCCACATAACAAAACAATATTGTAAAAAAAAATTCGGAAGTTTTAAAAGAGTCAAAACCAGTAAGAATCATTAAATATCAAATACAGATCAGTTGACCACATGCATCAAAATTAATGCTTAGCATCTAAGTGTTTCCTGAGTTAATCAGATCAATAGAGGAAAGTTCTGTCTTTATCCTCTACTTTTAAGAAAGTCAGTTTACAGCACTTAATATTTTACGCTGGTAATTATCAATATTCCAGCTACAGGAAAAAGCTTTATTTAATTAAAAGAAGTCTGGAAACGTATCTTTAAGATGTGCAGAATCTGAGACAGGATGAATGGAAATCCTTGGAACTTAATGCCAGAACTGACTCCTTTTACATCTTGCAGCATTTTTATATTCAACACAGACTTTGCAAGTTGCATCCTTCTCAGAGCTCCTCAGGAATTTCTCTTGGTACTTTGTGAATGTAGATACCCTCTCTACAGTAACCGAAGGTAATTCAACAGTAGCTTTGTCGATCAGACTGACCAATTAAAAAAGCCCATGTCTCTTCAGAATTCCCTGATAGTATCCAAAAATAATGTTCAAAGATTTAAAATTCCTTTCCCCACTCTTTAGAGGCCATTTGTGACAATATTTCTGCCTTTTTCCAGGATAAATAGTCAGATAACCAAGTGAACAATCAGTTCATAGAGCCACTGTGCTTGCTTTTGTCACTTCACACGAAGGGATGTATTTCTGTATTCTCTACACATCGAAAAATCTCCATGTTTTCTTAAAATTTGGAAGAGATTTTTCCATTTACTATAAGCATTCTAATACAAAAGTGCACATGTACAGAGATATGCTTAATAATTTATATTATTTAATTATACAATATAGTTCATCCAATACTTAAACTAGGTTTTGAGTATTACTCAAACTGCAGTGATAGAAATAATTAAAATCAATAATTAACCTGTTCACAGAAGCAAGAATTAGTGCTTCAAGTTCACAGCATCTAAATGAAATGAACATAAAGTCGATATTTTGATCAAATATTTTTGTATATCTTTTACTATTTTGCTTTTGGTAAAAGCAAGTGTTTTCAAAATCTGGTATGAATATTTCAAGTAACTGGGTATCCATTAAATGCATATTTGTAAGTTTCAAATCTATTAAGGTATATACTAAAACATTGAATTTCAGGAGTGAGTTGCATTTTTCCGTTCCTTGCACAATTTATATCTTAATCTGTGTCAACACATCAAGTTTAACCATGTTTGTCATACATGTTATTTCAAATCAAATTTCAGAATTCTGATTATGAGTTTCAATGAAAATCTGTCTCTAAGATTTAGTCTTAAAATCTGATTGAATTTTAATTTTAGAAATTGCATAAAAACACAAATAAAGACTTCTAAATTTATGACACAAATACTTATACATCACTGATCTGGTATACAGGAAATCAGAATATACAAGATTCTTCAGAAGTGCAGCCGCGAACCAGGCACAAGACTAAAACAATCGTCTCAGGTAGCAGATTTGGTATGTAAAGGAGTCTTGCCTGAGCCTGCACAGAAACTGTTGAATTAACTCTTCTTGGGATTATAAATTACACCTTTCAGGAAAAAAAATGAGTCTCCCAGATTCTGACTTACATTTAGTTACAGGCCAAAACCATCAAACTCTCTTACCTTTAGGTGGAAAGTAAGACTTGCTTTCTGCTTTGTGAGGCCAGTCAACTACCAATGGCCCAAACCTTCTGAAGCTAGCAGTAATTTCATCTAAAAACAGATATAATAATTCCAATTAAATTAAGTGATATTTATAACTTACTAAAAAGTAGTATCAAAGACTTTCGTTTCTTTTATCTGTAAAATGTCACCCTTTCCAGAACACTCTGCAATTTTTAAGAACTTTAGAAAAAAGAGATACATTTTCCATTTATGCGGTATGTCTGCAGTAAGCAAATTGTCTTTTATTGCACAATGGAAGGAGTATTTCAGAAGGATACGCACAACTCAAGACAGGGGGTCAAATGGTATGGTACTTCACAGTTAGCATGCTTGCATTTTTCAGCAGACCCCATGCACAGATCAAGCATGAAAAGTCAAACTGCCGATTCAGAGATGGTGCTGCCATAGCCACAAACGTTGAGACCGCTGCAGGACCTACCACATGCCTTGCACAGCGTCGTGATGTGTTTCTATCCCAGCTGCTCCTTACTATCACTGCTTATAAAACCCTCAGGCAAGAGGAAAAATAAAACAACCCTAAACCCTACAAGCACAACTCCTCAAACACAAACATGTTCTGTTTCTTTCAGTTGCATCCTACCATCAGCATGTGAACAGTCAGGATAGAGAATTTTTTTTTTTTTCTTTTTCCCATGCATCTTTGATCAGGGAAGCTACAGAGCATAATGGAAATAGAAGCCACAGCAAATAGAAAAAAAAAAAAAAAAAAGTTGAGCTATATTTAAAAAAAAAAAAAAAAAAAGGGACTAAAGGGCATTGCAGGAGAGCATTTTGTTGAAGATGAAACCAAAATACAGACTTCCCATGTCTGAGGGATAATTAATCACAGTCAGCTTTCTTAGTTTGCAAGCTGCTCTTAGATTACACTGAACCTTGTAAATGGACTTCTGTCTACATTACGAAGCTAGTATGTAATTTGCTCTTATCTGTACAGGAGAAACCTAATATTAAGTAGCATGATTACTTCAGATCTGCTGTACGGTACGAAGCAATTTCAACTGCATCACAAAATAAACTGAGCTTCTGTGGTACATTCTGTACTCAGTGCATCACATAGTACTCTGCCACTTGACCTTTCTCTGCCTGAAGTTCTCTATTTATGACGGAAATAATATTAATTTTCCTAAACTCCTTCTAGGATGTTTAGGTAACAGTAAAATAGAATTTGAAGTTCAATTATGAAAAGTCATTTGCTATTAACAGAGGACAAAGTGAGCACAGAGTGGATACCGTGGATGGCTAAGATGCACCTAAAAAGGAATAGGCACTCCCACAGCACTGAAGGTTGAGCATGAACCCAAATTCCAGGCTTCATATGGAACTCTGCAATCTGCAGGTGCAGAAGAAAGGATAACTAAAGGAAGGGATGACATTATAGTAAGCCTAACATACCTATCAACTCTCAATAAAAACGTGGTTGTAGCCGTCAACAGCACAACGTTATGTCACTGGGTCGGCTACTTCCACTACTTCAGTTATGTCTTTCCAGCTCTTTCTTTCTCCCATCCTCCACAGCTGGGCTGCTCAGCTCTCGGGAAGCTCACCTTCATCGATGTCCGGCGGGAGGCCTCCAACAAACACCTTCCGAGAAAAGCGCTCAATTCGTTCCCCGTTCTGATGGGCCGAGTAGCAGGTAGGCGAATTCAAGACTCCAACCTGATCACTATGACCATCGTCTAGCAAACCGTCATCTATCGGGAAGAGCGAAGAACGTCCTTAAAAAAGGAAAGGAAAAATAGTACTAAATGTTAAAACAGTTGTGAGATACTACACAGAGAGGTGATTTTAGTGAATAGGGAAAGTCTGGAAAGTAAAAACAAAAGCATCAAGGTATTAGCAAAGTATACATTAGTTTAAAGGAAGAACATAAAATCACACAAAAAAGCATTAAACTTCAGAAAGAAAATTCAAGATTATAAACTGATGTCAATATAAGCATAATCCTTCACACAACTTATACTGTAGTTATTCTTCACCAGCCACTAGGAAAGCAATAATCTGATTTTAAATAAAGGGCAGTATTTACCAAGAGATCATAGTAAGAGCTGCTTAAATGAATTTTATTAGTCTGCCTTTTGTGTAGCTTTAAGTTAAGATACTAACTTCTATCACATGAATGACTACTGCACGTTTAAATCTACTCAATCAAACAGAAGGAATGTGGAAACTATACGTACAACAAAAAGTTTCAGACAAATCGTTTTTCTCCCCTTTAAGGGAGTTGATGCTAATTAACTAAGACCCAATTCTCTGTAATTTCTGGAGAGAGCAAAAGAGAACTGCAACAGATGTACATAACGCAATCCTTGAAATCGGTTACAAGACTGATTCTTGTTCTTGCTCTCAAATTTGCCAGTTTTGGAGAAGCCTTTTGGTGCTATCCGTGGTGAGGTAACAGTGCTACTGCTTTGCTAAGGCAACGCAAGGCCGCTGTCTCAGGGACTACCCTACCCCATACAGAAAAGCTATCGTAATCAGAAAACCTCCGCACTGTCCATGGAATGAACATGCAAAGCAAAGCAATCAAAACATTTTTAAGATGTGTCCGTGGGTGAAAATATAGTAATTCGTCCCATTTCTCTCACACGCATACAAACCTCCTCTCCTCACCCCATCTTTTGCTTTTACAAATTTTAGAAAATTCTGAAAGAGATCCTGAAAACCAGAATATGCATCTTGAGTTATTCAAACCTCTGCTGCTTTAGATTAGCAACATTAATGACAGCTTCAAATATAGAAGTTTGCCTTTAACTTCAAAAAGCCCAAAATGAGCCTACTTTTGTAGGGCAAAATAAACACATCAGATGACCACTAATTCTCAAGTGTAATTTCTGCCTCTCTTTCTCTCTCACTTTTTAAAATCAGTATTAATTCAATTGCTTAAAAAAAGAGAAAAAGTTCACTTGGAGTAAATAACTTAAATAGTTTTATATATAAAAATATAAAAACATTAAATTTAAATATTTTATATTTAAATATAAAATGGGGTAAATAATTTGATCTCAGACAACTTCTCCTAGATTCGCCCACTGCAAACCCATTGGCAAGAGCAGCAGGTCCCTGATAGCAGGATAGCTGCAATCCTGCCCCTGCCCTCTCAGGGGATGCTCTCCAGAAAGCACCTTAGAAATGTCTTTAGAAATAGTGCTCATCTGCTGCAGGTGAGGGCAGTATCAAAGACTTCTACAGAACCACCCGAGAATCAAGTTTTAAGACAAGGGTGGGGAAAAGATAGCAAATGTCATGACTAATATTGACGTATCTTGTGGTAATGCTCCCCGGCTCTAATTCGGGTGCTGAATCTATAATAGTCTGTCAAAAAATACTGAATGAAAACAGAAAACGACAGACATCAGTAAAAGATAATAAAATGTCATAAAGGATCGCAAAATAAAAGCAGGAGCCCTGCTGTGTACTAAAGTTACACAGACACTACCTACAATATTTTACATTGGTGTTCCACATTTATGGCAGAGAGAAATGTACAAAACATGGAGAAATATAGTAGGCTCCTTCTTTCCACTGGAAATGATAACATGCTTGTTGGAAAATGTGGCCAGCAGGTAGCAAGGATGGCCTCTTTGCTGCCACCATAAAGAAAGAGTTAAAAGAGCTGAAACAAGAAGCTGGGAAGATGGTTTGTGTAAATGATCTATTTGGACATAACAGGAGCAAACAATGCCATGATGCTCCCATTTCACAGGACACACTGACACTGATCTGAAGACTTTTCACTAATACGTAAGAGTTATTCTTAATGTCTTAAGTCTAAAATGGATACAATTGAGTTCTGTTATCTTTTAAAAAAATCACATAGTTTTGCTCTATACATCTACAAGGCTCTCTACTGCACAGAATGAGAAACAAACTGCTAAGACTGACTTAAAACTGACAAAATTTTTATAAATGCTTTTGTTGCAATATTTTAATTCTAACAAGGTTTTTTTCTTTAATTGGCATAAACAAAAAACACAATTTGTATTTGTGTTTTCTCACTATGAAAATTATATATTCATAGAAGCATGCTTTAGATACCACCATTTCTGATCTACAATATACACAAATATATATATAAAAAAAAAGCAACCAAACAAACCCAAACAGAATAATCCACAGAACAGATTTGTTTTCATGGCCAATGCTAAAATCTGAGAATGAGAGTCTATGGCTCCATTCCTACTGTGTATTAAATCATCAGGAAACATTCTGAAGGGGTATCAGTGAGAGCAGTTTTACTCTGATGTGGGTAAAAGTCTGCCCAAAGCCTGTGGCTCTACGGAGAGCAAGGAGGACACAGAGGACAACGGATGAGCACATTCGCAGAAACACGTTGCCCATGACTCCCTTCTCTCTCCTCTTCCCTTTTACACGTTTCTCGGCTAAAGAGTAGTAATTTTCTAGGCTTTCTATTTCCTCCCCAAGATTCTGAAGTAAAAGGCAAGTTGTCTAAGAACACTTATTTTTTAATACACAAAGAAGAAATTTGCACATACCGTAATAATAGATAGAAACATGAAAACAAAGGTTTGAATGAAGTGGTTCTTATTCTTGCTCCAAAACAAGCTACCACACAAACTAAATACTACACATAATACACATTTATTGCTGATTTCAAAAAGGAATTTTCAGGATTTAGCATAATGAATTAAGCAGAATCTGCCAGAAAGTGTTAAAATATAACTGCATTATCACACATTTAGACTGTGATCTTGATCACCACTCCTCTCTAAAATAAGGCTACCAAGCAGCCATTTATGAACCAGTGTAGAGATCAGGGAATATAGACTTGAACTTGAGCATGTCTCAGTATCTGAAGTTATCAAAGGATCTTGACCTTTTTGCCTGCCTATTTCACACAGCCTATATAACCACCATAGGTCACGGTCTCACATTGCTAAATCAGCATTGCTTTCTAAGGTCAACGAGCATATATTGGCTTGTACTATGAAACTTGTTTTACCCTTTTGAAGAGGTATTTAATGCATTTCTGCATTTCTTGCATTAATGCAAGTCTGTGAGAGCAGTTTAGTGGAACACTATATTACAACACTTAGGCAAAAGAAGTTGAATTAAAGAAACAGAAAAACTAGCAAACTGCATACTGTTAACAGAGACAACTCTGCAAGCAGCAGCTATTAGCATTGAGTAAATTATGATTAGTGCTACAGTGTTTTAACTGATTAAAGGATTTGTAATACAAACTTAATGCAAAGAGATCAATGGCCAAAAGAAATCAGACCCCGTCACTCCTTCCCTCACACCCTCTGTATCCCCAAACTAAGCAAACATGCAGATGAGAGTTTATAATCAACCAACTGGAGTAATTAATCACAATGATCAGTAACAGCCCAATCAGAATTAATTGCACTGTAACAAACAGAAGTGGATTACCTCGTCTTCGCCCATAACTCCTCGCTGCATGTAAACAAAGGACAAGTTGTAAAATGTCAGGCAACTCTATCATCGCCACATATTAAACAGCTCATGATACAAAAAGCTATGCGGGTAACTGATGAGTAAAGATCTGCATCATATATTTGCCACCTATATATAATGGGGACTGCATTAAAGTGAAGTCTTACTTAAAGAATATCCTACTTTACTACTAAATTGATGACAGCACCAGCTATAAAGAACATGCTTTAGGAAACAGCAATATTGCATGGATTTAAAAATTATACATTAAATATTCAATGTGCCTTTATACTGGATTTTAATTCCATGTTTATTTTGGAAATGTGAATTGAAGCAACTTTGTAATTTAACTTCACAAATGTGTTTAAAATCTTGTATGAGTATCTATGTAACACAGAAGCAACAGACACTGTAAAAAGGCAAAATACTACTTTAGGAAGCATGTAGAAAGCGTTAAATTAATCAGAGAAACATCCTGGTCCGTGGAACAGTTTGTACAGTCCTTTGCAGTGACAATACAAATGCTATAAGCCGTGACCTTCCTTTTTCATGAAAAGAGCTAGCAGAAAATTAACCGCAAGGTTTTGTTTGAAACAAAAGACTCCTTGTGGTGGCAAACAAAATCAGGTCACAAGTCACAAGAAACACCATTGTATCAAAAACACTGCACAAAGGCAAAGCAACAATTTCTGACAGACTGCAAGTAAATCCAAGATTTTCTTAACTTTTGAGTGTTGCAAGATTTTTAAAGAGAACATGCTTACAGATGACTGACTGCTCCACTGTGTGAAGACTTAAAAACTAAAAATAGACAGATTACCAACGAAGGCATTAAGCTGCAAGCAATTTTTAATTAAGATATTTTGAATTCCTTTTTCTCAAACTTTGTATCTGAGAAAGGTTACTTTAATCATTACAGCATTATAGTTTTCTAACAGAAAATGTTACTGTAAACCGTAGTATTATAGCAACGCTCCTGAACAAAGATGGTTCTGTCCTACATAACCGTTTTCATTTTGCTAGGACCGCATGCACAGGTCTGTCCTAAAATGCAGCTTTCTTCTGGGTCATAGATTAACGTGCAACCTCATAAACTCAGTAGCTTGCAAATAGCATTCACAGTCTGATTTCCATACTATTAAATATTTATATTCTGGATTTATATTCTGGTTCTTCCTATTTGCAAATACTTTTTTTTTTTTTTTTTTTTTTTTTAAAGTATATAATTTATTTTATTCCTACTATGAATTTAGTGGATTTGTTAAAAAATTCTTAAAATCTCTCCTTGTATTTACTTCCTTACAGCTCTTGGTCCCTTACACAACTCTCACTGCATCCCTGTCCAACTTGCATTGAACATGCTTTTAAATTTACTTCATTTGCCCTAAAAGAATTACTATTATTAGAACAATCTGTCGCTTGACACTTTTCGGAACCTTCAGCCTTCTACAAGAAAGGCAAAGCAGAAAAGCCCAGTTTCAAAAAGGGGTATCCAACCAAGAG
Source organism: Microcambeva ribeirae (assembly GCA_035222435.1). NCBI lineage: Eukaryota > Metazoa > Chordata > Actinopteri > Siluriformes > Trichomycteridae > Microcambeva > Microcambeva ribeirae. Next base: position 2,630 of record JAYECN010006552.1, on the reverse strand, counting down.
GACACACCTACATTCAGATTTCCAAAATCACAAAGAATCTACAAAATACAGTGTATCCTTTTGCCAAGGATATGAATTGCTGCTGCAAAGGGACACTAATGTCTAATTTCCAACTGTGTTTTCTGTGCAAGGTCAGGGAGTTCAGAGACGCGCTCTGCCACGCCAGTGGTGCAGTGTGAGAACCTGCTGACTCGCAGCCAAACTGACTCCCACGCAGCATTAGCAGGAGCATCACTAAGCCCTCGGCTAACCCGCTCTATTTCCCTTTTTTCTCTCACAAGGAAAACTAGAATAATCAGGAAAGATTCAAGTGCATCACATCCACAGCGGCTGCAGTAGCAAGTTCTCTCAAAGAATAATATACAATTACATATTAATAAACCTCTTCTGGCAAGCAGCTTAATATTTGTTTCTCTGCCTACGGTTCTGCTCATTTCTGCCAACCAAACCAGCTCAGCTATTTTCTCCAATTTTCATAGCTAAGACAATCTGATACACATAAGAGATACTGTGTTATAGGACATTTGAATTACTTCCCTTTGTATATTTTTAAATAAATAACAAAAATTTTAAGAAGAAACACAAAAATATTATTAAAATGCTAAAAATAGAATCCAGAGCAATCCAAATAAAAGAGTATCTGCTGCAGCATTTCATTCAGATATACTGAAATTACAATGACAGATCACAGTTATCTATGTCTTTTTGAGGAGGTCTTTGCTTAAGGAAAAGAAGGAAGCCAGAAGAGGGGACAGCAGACATATTTACTGTTGTCACATCATTCATTTTACTTGTATGGTAAATCTCTATCTCTTGCTATGTATCTTTCTCTTTCAGTTACAAACTGGTTTGTGCAGGGATTTTCTGCTAATTTGCATCTAGAAAAACTTCATTCCGTTCTTAGACAATCTGTAGGCATTACTGCAATACATAAGACAATTCACAACATTGGAATGTATGTTTTAAAAAACTTGTTATGTTTGGTTAGTTTTCCCCCATCTTTAAAACCATAGTGGTAATGTTACAGACGTGTTTTGGAAACGTAAGTAGCTTGTCTTGCAGGTTACAGGCTATCAATCAGAGTGCTTCCCAAATCACTAAATATACAATGTCAAACATGCACTTCATGAAACTGCAGTACCAGGTTTATTTTAGAAAACAAAAAATAAATAACATGCAAGTATCATCCTGATTTCAAGTCCAATAATCTTAGTACTTTCCAGCAATGTATGTGGTACATTAAAGAAAAATTCTCCTGTATTTAAATTAATTGTAATAATGAAAAGTAGAATCTAAATGGACTGAAGAAAGAAAACAAACCTATGAAGTGCTTAGTCATAAAAAGGTCAAGGAATTCCAGGCTCATGACCAAACTTTTCTGGGACTCAAGAGATACAAGTTCATCTACTAAAACAGGCATGACCTAGTGTTAAGTATTAGAGCACAAGGATGAAGCTCCTTTAAAATGCTGCCGCTTTTCTTTCTGAAGGACTGATGCTACTCAGGGTTTAGAGAACTTGCTGAGCCTGTAAGGGTCTCTGGATTTCCCAATCTCCTCTTGCCTACTCCTGCCTTTAAAGCACTTTTAAAAGGGATGCTGTGAAATGTAAGCTTGACTCTCCTCAGCAAAGAAGCAAACTTGCGTCCACAGCCGCCGGTAAGTGTTCAAGCTCTAATTCTCATTATCAGGCATTATGGGGAAGCCCTTCAACCTCACTGAGAGAGAAGGGTTGTGATGGAGAAACCAAGCAGCTGGATTTGCTTCTTGGAAGCTGTTCTTAGTGATTGCTGCTTACCAGCTGTAAGCAGCTGCAGTTCAGACCCTCCAACTTCACATGGCTCTAATGAACATACCTGGCTGCGCTGGACTACATACACTATGAGGCACCTCAGTCTTCCCAGATACATTTTAGGGAGTTTAGGTGTCTAAAAAGAGGCTCTGAATTAAATTCTACAGGTCACCCCAGAAAGCCAGGCATTTCAGCATCTGTATTCTAGATCCTTGAGTTGTTTTTATCTTGTCTACTGAAGGCCACAGATCATACGCAATTACACTACGTGCTAACTTCCAAAGAAACAGTGGGAACTCCACCAGGATGAATAACAAAGCAAGATATCCTCCAGTGCATATTCCAGCTCCATGGAAAAGTTTTCAGCATAGGCTGGCAACACTGAGATGTATTTTCTCACGGTTGTAGATAATAGCAAAGAATTCTTGTTTTTATATATTTTAAAGACATTTCATTGTGTAACAATGCCCACTTGTTCTTTTACCATATAATACGATAAAAAGAGAAGCTCAGTATCTGGAGCATTAAAACAAAACAAAACAAAAAAAAATAGAAATTCTTCACACAAATATTGGATAATCACTCATAAGATTGCTTAATTTTTAATATCCTCACAGGTGACACCAGTATAAATCAGTAGATAATCACATTGCACAGGTACCACTTGAATCAAACAGCTTGTAGAACAGGGTCCTAGTATCAAAAGCATGTCTGTTGGAATTTGCTGTTATATAGCTACGCAAAATAGAATCATAGAATCCTCAAGGTTGGAAGGGACCTCTAGAGATCATCTAGTCCAACCCCCCTGCACACGCAGGGTCACCTACAGCAGGTGGCTCA
>JAYECN010006452.1:0-29451 GCA_035222435.1 Microcambeva ribeirae | reverse complement strand
GAAGCTCCGGTGCATCCGCCCGTGCGGCGGCCGCTCGCGGTAGCTCCTGGGGCTCGCCAGGTTGTGCAGGTTGGGCTCCACCTCCGGGTACTGCTGCACGGACAAGAGGCTGCGGACGGACTCGGCGCTGCGGAACTGCACCGAGGAGTTCAGCGTGCCCATGGTGCTCATCTTCTCCGAGACGTTCATGCCGGAGTCTTTGCTCAGGTCCGGCATGGAGAACCGGGAGAGGTGCTCCTGGCGCTTGGCCCCGCCGTCTGCAGAGAGCCCTTGCAGGGAAAGGGGGGGAAGCAAAGAGAGTTAAGGAGTTTTCCACCAGCACAGGTGCAGCAAGAGGACCTGGTTTCAGTCTGAAACTGTGGACTTCTGTTTCAAAAAACACTTGTTTTTCAGATGCCCTCCTAAAGAGTCACCTGAGAAGCTGATTAAGTTTTATTTTTAGAAAGCGGCCAGTTCCCCCATTGGGGAAATCACACCAATTTAAGGTGTTTTCAGTCGGACTCCAAGGAACAGTAGATGCTTTTCATGACTTCCTTCTCCATATGTCTACGCTGTCTGCAACTTGACAGGAATAACTAGCAATACCCTGCGGCAAACTCGAGCGTCGGAGGTAACCTGAGGTCTCCCGCGCACTGAAATAAGTAGGGTGCCATGATCCAGCACCCACACCTTGCACAGGGATGACGCCTTCGGGAGGACTTAACAAAAAACAGAGCCAAAAACAGGGCCACCAACTAATCCAGACTTATCCCCAGGCCCCAGGCGCATGCGCAGGACCATGTGCACACAGGTGATGCTCAGCCAGGTGACGATGGGTGCATGTGGACATGGGCTTGTCCCCTGCCACCAAACTGTCCTTCCACGGCTCCTGCCAGCAAGGGGAGGGCGCCTGTCCTCAGGCACTGCATATCTCACCGCACGCACCGTATATCCCTGTTTGCACTGTATATCTCGCTGCTTGCACTGTATCTCACTGCTTGAAGTTCATAAGGAGCAAAAAAAACTCAGCGAAGCCACAGACCACCCACTGGAGCTGCCTGTAGGTAGAAAAAAAACCCTGGAAGGTCAGGTCGAGCAGCTCGCTGCAGATATCCATGGAGCCGGACGTGGAGAGGAGCCAGGAGGGGCAGCTCCAGCTTTCCATGGTCCCCATGAACTTCCCCGCCTGCCAAAGTGTCTGCTGGGGCTCCCCACACGCTCGCCAGCCCTCATCTCCCGCAAGGTGCTTTCCAGGAGCTGGGAAAGCCTTTGCGGGGACAGCAGGGACGCGAGGAGCCACCACAGCATCCTCCCATGGGCGAGGCCCTCGGCTTTCCAGCTGCTTCCTGGGTATTTTCCAACCCTCTCCACATAGGCTTGACAACCAGCGGCAGCGAGCGCCTGCGTTCGGAGCCCGGGACGGTGCGTTTCGCGAGCCCTTCCCCAGGAAAGGCCAGGAAAGGCGGCGTTTGCTTCGGCAGGCGCCTCCTTGCCCGGCTCGGACCCGGCCCTGCCATGTTCACCCCCTTGTGCAATCACCGAGAATTTATGACTTGGTAAATTAATTAAGAAAACAACAACCCAGCCCACAATTCAAGAATAAACTGCTCTTTTTTTATTATTATTATTCCCCTTAATAAAAGCTGCTCGCATTTCATCAAGAGCTCTGCTCCTTGGGCATTAGCTGCTGCCTGCCAAACATTAACAAGAACAAGGTCTGCCTGCGTTACGCTTGCTTGGGATTGGCCTTGAAACGATCAACGGATGCTGCAAAAATGGGTAAAATGAAGGGCTCCGGCACCTCAGCATAACCTGCCGTGGATGTTTTATCCCGGCTCTTGCTCCATTTGGCTTTATTCCCTGCGTCCCAGCTGCCAGAGGCAAGGTCTAACCCGGGAACTTGCTGCTTTAGTCAAGATGTTTCTTGACTTTATGAATGCAAAGTTATGTGAACTAACAACACCCTAAGAGAAGCAAAAGGCTGGGTAAAAAAGAAGGAAAAGATGCACTTTGCTTTGGAGAGGACACTTCCCCCCGCTGCAGCCGCTCTTTGGGTGAACACCATCCTGGCAAACTTCTCGTCCCTGCTGGAGCTGCTGCCGGGTGCCTTTTGATGGCCAGGAGATCAAGGGGGTTCTCGGTGGAGCAGCCAGACAGCCTCATTATAATTAAGCACGTGGATTTTTAAGATCTGGAACCGCCGAGAGAAAATGTTGATTGGAGCCCAAACACAGCCCCGAGCACAGATCCCATGCGCACCCAGGAGCCCCCCTGGGGGAAAAGCTCAGCCCGCTGCGGCCCAAGTGGAGCCGGGACAAGCACTAGAGAAGCTCCACCTCTGGGATGAGCTTTGCCAAGTCTAAACTAAATCCATTTAAAAAGCACTCGGGATTTCACGCTGCTTGCCGAGGTTGAGTTTTCCCACTGGGTTTGAAGCAAAGTAGAAGGAGCACGGGAACCACAGGAGGGAACGAGGGGAACCTCAACGGAAAGAAAAAGCTCCCTTCGCTTCCATCCTACAAAATCGGCTTCCTCTGGAGACCCCAAATTTGGTGTTACCCGCACTAGGGATGCCTTTTGCTCCCCCGCAAGCCACGATCTCCCTGCAGACATGCAGAGCACCGCGTGGCGCCCACGGAGCACCAGGCTCCAGGCCGAGGAGGTGACTGCCACGCCGTGCTGAGAGCTGCTCCCAGCATCAGCTCCACCTTCTCGCTGGGGCGAGGGCGCTAAGAGCTGCAAAGATGCACCAGGAGCTGGGGATGCCTCCTCCCCGATGAAGGCCAAAAGGGTCTTTCAGAGCATGGGAAATGCTCCTTGTGCTCCCTGGAAAGCCCTGGCACCAGGAGTGCTCCACCCTGCAGCGAACGCAGGGGACAGCAGTAACAACTTGTCTAAAAAATGTGAACTACAAAACATGACTTACGAGCAAAGTTTGAAAGGAGTTATTTAGTCTAGGGAAGCGGAGGCTCAAGGGGATGTAATAACTTTCAAAGACAGAGAAATGCTTGCACAGAGGAGGGCAACACCTTATCCTCCAGGTCCTCCAAATTACCACAAGGAGAATTCAGCTCAGAGAAGAGAAGGTTGGTCAAGGATCAGCTTGGGTGTCGGGGAAGAGTGTGGGGAGCCCAGGGTTGGAAATAAAGAAGGTCGGAGGTCTGCTAAACACGAGGCTGGAGGGAACTGCTGAGCATGGACCACTTCACTGCACACAAAGAGCCACCCCGGACTGCAATGGGAGGCTCTCCGCATAGCAGAGGTGGAGCTGAGCACCTGGCCGCTCATCACACTCCACAACAAGGAGATGGGTGCAGCTTGGGGCTGCCTCCCTCTACCATCAATGCTGGGAAGGCTCCTTCCCTTTGGTCATCTTTGCCCACTTCCTTGGGCAGCCTGTTCCAAGGCTTCACAAGTCTTTCCATGTAGAAATTCTTCCGAATGTCTAACCCAAACCTCCTGGGCACAACTTGAGGCCATTTCCTCCTGTCCTATCGGTAGTTCTTTTGGAGAAGAGACCAACCCCTGCCTCACTACAACCTCCTTTCAGGTAGCTGTAGAGTGCGATAAGGTCTCCCTTGAGTCTCCTCGTCTCCAGCTCCCTCAGCTGCTCCTCATAAGCTCAGTGCTCCAGCCCCTTCACCAGCTTCATTACCCTTCTTTGGACACGCTCCAGCACCTCAAGGTCCTTCTTGCAGTGAGGGGCCCAAAAGGGAACACAGTATTCGAGGTGAGTAAGGGGGCCGATCACCGCCCTGGTCCCGCTGGCTACACTGTTCCTCATACAAGCCCCGATGCCACCGGCCTTCTCGGCCACCTGGGCACACAGCTGGCATCTTGTTCGGGCGGCTGGAGACCCCACCACGCTGTGGCTATTCTTCTGATAAGGAATCTGTTGCACGAGACTATCCAGGGCAGCCGGCCACTTGCTGTCGCCAGTGTGAGCTCGTTTTTACTGCACTGATCTCCTGCCCTTCTCCCCTGGCCCTTTTGAGCCACCCATAGCGGTGTGTGAGCTCCTACACGAGCAGGAGAGATGCGTTGCCTCCTGCACCGAAGCCTGTGCCTTGCTGAGGACCATGGTGGGATCCCTTCCCAACTCCTATCCCAGCCTACTGTCTGCCCCATAGCACATTTCGAAGGAAAACAGCAGCAGAACCTGCAGACCGACCCGGGCAGCTGCAGCAGTCGAGCAGAACGGTTACATAGCTGTAAAGTGCTGGAAGGAAACACAGCGCAGCCCTTGCGCCTGCCGAGCCGCTGGTGGTCCCGGCCCCATCCTGGTGCATGGCCCTCTGCTACAGCCCCCACGAATTTCGAGGCGTTTTGTGCAGTCTGCAGCAGCCCTGCCAAATGACTCTGAAGCAATGTCACTGCCCGAACCTGGGGGAAAAGGGGGTGCAGGAGCAGGCTGGAGAGCTGGGAGTCTGCTTTCTGCTAGAAAAGGTCAAAAACAGCCAAAGAGCACAAGAGGACTATCTGCAAATCCTACCAGCTGGTGTATTAACCTCACTTTATGATCTCTCCTGGACAGTGGCTTTTGTCTCAGCTTTTGTCAGCAAGCCTAGCACCTTAGGGAAAAGGAGAGAATAGGAGGAGAAGGTTATTTTGGGGTTCTGCCACCTCAACGGACATGTCTAGGGCAGCTTCCATCTCCAGTCCAGGCAAGAAAGAGAAGGGCCATCAGGCGGCGGCGGTGCCTGCGAGCTGCAGACCATCCGACCACCGCTGGGGGTCTGCCCCCCGGCTCAGACAGCCACCCTGACAGCTCTGTGCAACCCTCCGTCTTAGCGGGGAGGAAAATCTGGGCCCAGAATTGGGACTTTTAGGAGCTGCCTCCAAACTTTCAATGCAGGAAGAAGCTGAAGCATCGAATGCTTCTAGAAAATAACCCCAGGTCCTTCCTCTGTACTACAAAACCAAAGAGAATCTGTTTTGTTGTTGTAGTCGTTTTACAGTTTTCAACCTCTCCTAACATTGAAGAAGAAAAGGGGAGTGGAGACAAATAAGCACTTAGGTTGTTAGGTCCCTCTTTGCAAATCAGTCTTGCAAGGATCAAAGATGACGTGTGTATTCATACATTTTCCCTCTTTTTTTTTTCCTGGATGCATTACAGTTGTTTAGCCCTGGAAAAACAAGCTAGTTGGGGCCTTTGGGCATTTTACAATAGAGACGATAAGAAAAGCTTGCAACATACATGCCAAATTGCATTCCACACTGCAGCTGCACCAGTTTAACAGCTCTTTTCCCTGGATTTATACCTACAACACATGAAGGGGGGGACGATACAAAGCTCTGCTGTTATCCCTGACCAGCTTAACTTTCTCAAGGAATATTTAAAAATCTATTTCTCCTATTGCATATGCCAGTGTCACCAGTATGAGCTCCAAAACACTCTTGCTCTCTGCAAACAGCACAGACTGTTACGGGAGAATAAAATTTAGCCTGCAGGTACTTCCTTAAGTGGGCTATTAGACCAGCTGGCATTTGTGGAAAAAGCTGCCTGGAATCAGCAGTAATCAGCTTGTGCTTTCTAAGGTGGCTGCCAGGAACGCAGAGCATTTGCCTGCCCTTTGCAGAGGGTGATGTGAGCGCCCCATAGACCTGCACTGCTCTGGGGATCCCAACGCCTTGGGGTCGGCCTGTACCCGACTGAGCATCCCCTGGGAAATGACTAACCTCTGGTAGGATCACACTCCTTCCCACGAGAGAAAAAAGGAACAACACCTGGTCAGGGAAGGCATTCTTCCCTGCAGAGGACAGGGACTACAGCTCCACACCCAGTTGTTACCTGCCTTTACTGACATCCCCTGCTAATTATCAGTTTAGTTGTAATAGAAACATCACAGCAAAATCCGCTGCCAGGGAGGAATCAGTCAGCTCTTAACATGTGCTCTGCAGGTCGGGGACTGTTTGCCCTTCAGCTCCCTATAAAAACAACATTTTCAGTGATGTCATAAAAATATCAGAGGGATCCAGCGCTGATTATTTCATTTTAGGAGGTGCAACAACTGCACAGAGCTACTAACTCAAAGGGTGGTTTTCTTTTTTTTTGTTTTTTTGTTGTTGTTGTCATGGCCGAAAGCCTGGAGTTTCTTGCAAAGGACAAGCTGGGTGGAAGTCACCGAATGAATTTCCCAGAGCAGCCTCTGTGCTTCCCTTCCCTGGCGTTATTTATGGGAGCTCAGCGTGTGGAAAAGGGCCTTCTGGAGCAAGGGGCACCACAGCCTGGTTTTCATTTGCAAAGTATTTGCCACGGAGCTTGTTCTGCTGGGGCCCGGCCGCCGCGGGAGCGGGGAAGGACGGAGAGCAAAGCGCCTGGGTGCCGCATCCCCATGTCCCTGTGCCAACATCCTGCCATCGAATTCACCCAGTAGCTAATGCTGCCCAGGCTAAACCTGCCTGGGTTCCAAAAGGAAAAAAGAAATAAAATACCTGCGGGCAGGTCACCAAATCCCTCCGTCCTCAGATGCTGCCTATTAAAGGGGATAATAATTCCCTCCCTTCATCCGTGATGCTGGAGGAGCTGCCTGTTATTATCACAGCGCCGAGTCCCGGAGCTCGAGCAGAGACAGCTTCCAAAGCAAGGAAAATTATTACATCTGCGGCATTAATATAAATGTTATCACCTCACCCTCCAGAGGTGCTGCTTAAATTCATTACAAGCCTCATCATGCTGAGCAACTTCTCCAAAAGAGCAGCAAAGAACCGAGTCATTAACGCTGACACCATCTGCAAGAAAATTTGTATTTTAGCCATGTAGGGAAGCCAGGTACCTTTGGTGGATCTCCTGCTCAGCATTTTGAAAAAGGGGCTTCTAAAATGAAGGAGAGAATGAGTCTTCACCCGAATATGAGTTGCGAAACTTCTTGTCTCATGACCTCTGTCCCCGATATCTTGTTACACTTAATCTCCAACATAGGAAAGGGCCACCTCCGTACCCACATATTGCTCCTGCGAGCTCGGTGTTGCTCAAGACCGGCTGCACTCCCGGGGTTTGCACAACTGGCGTTTTAACAACGCGAGCTGCTTTGGAGAGCTGCGGCTTGGCTTCCGAGGAGCTCGCTTCCCAGAGTGATTCCCAGCTCCTTCTCCATGTCACGTCTCTCCTTTTCCTACGAACATTTAAGCTGCTTCAGCAACAACCCCCTCCATCCCGTTAGCTCCTTGTCTCCCACTTTTTCCCAGGTAGAGACGCGTAGATGGTTTCAAACCCTGGTGGGGGGCTTGGAAGTGCAGGACACCCTCTGGGCTGCTTGCAATGGGATGCAAGTGGGAAAGACAGACCCGAATTTGCAGGGGTGGGTGCGGGACATGCCTGAAGCCACACAACGCTCGGCTCCAGCGGGAAAGCGCCGAGGGAGTCAGTATCCCTGGTGAACACACTGCACTTGGGATTTTCTTTTCCGAGTTTTCCATAAGGGACTCTGGAGCAAAAGGTGTTGTGTCAGAGGAGTGCAGTTGTCCAACAACATAAATGACTGCAGGCTCCAGAAAAACACCGTCGTGCGGGGCTCTGCACCCAACCAAACCTGATACCCACTGGATGCACTCTTAATGCACGCACACGCACTCCTGCAACCACAAACCACAACCCAGACGCATCTGGAGCGAGATTGGCCATGGAGTGTTTCATTAGGAGGCATTCATGGGAAAAGGGCTCGGCTGGACAGGAAAATTGCCTTGCCCAATTTTTTTCCCTGCCACAGGATGAGAAGTGAGAATAAGAGCTGTGTATAAGGGGGAAGGAATCTGGCTTAACTAGTAACATGCTTGATGACTGCACAACACGCAGAAAGGGTTAACTGGGCTGACTTCAAAGCATTCAGAAATATTTTTAGCCCTCCGTAGCTGCTTGCAGCAGCACTTTAGATGCTGAGCGCTGGGACCTGTCTCTGCTTTAGCAGTTGGCCTTGCTTCGTCCCCTCCTTGCAAAGGGGAGGATTAAAAAGCTTGGAGACATTTGTTTTGCACTACGCAGAAAGGCCGAGCAAGGAAAAGCCAGGAAGAGCATGGGGGTCCCAGCAGACACCGCGCGCTCAGCCTCTGCAGGGAGGCTGCGCCTGCAAAGGGCTTAAAGCAGCCCAAGGGAGCAGTCTTTCTTCTTTTCTTTTCTTTTCTTTTTTTTTTTTAATGTGCAAAGGAGATTTTTTGTGTTACCAAAAATGTTTATTTAAGGCTCTGGGAGTGCAGGGAGCACCAGCAGAGCAGGAGGCAAAGCAACCCGCCAGCCTCACCCTTGGGTGCCTGGAGAAACCTGGGAGATCCCTGATGGAGGGAGGAAACGTTTGGGTTCTGTTTAGCCTGGATGGCAGACACGGGTGTCACAGGTCATGTACACGTGGCCCTGCCCAATGCAATGGTGCAGATCACATGCAAATGCCCTTCCCTTGTCACCACCGTGTGTCCCTTTGGCTCAGCGAGCTCCCTCCACTTGGGAAGCTTCTCCTCCTCGCCAGGCCTTGCCACAGGTCCTGGGGCTGTTTTGACACGCTATAAAGGCAATCGGGCAGCCCAAACCTTTGATCATCACCCGAATGTGCTCCCGGGCCAGTCCGCTTCCCCTGTCCCATCTGCCCGTGCCGTGGGGACCTACCGGTGGCATTGGAAAGCGCCAGGGACTCCATGGAGCCCCGCGGGGTCTGCTCTGTGGGCGTGAGGTCCTCTGTGAACTTAAGTGCACTGATGGGATGCCGGGTCCGACACTGCTGTGTGGGCATCCCGCCTTCCTCCTCCTCCTCCTCTTCGTACTTGGGGACTTTCATGCTGCCCCTGGTCTCGGGGAAGCTCTGGTTGGACATATCGCTGTAGCTCTCCTGCGAGCGGAGCCTTCCCGAATAGTAGTCCTCTCTGCAGTCCTGGATGAAGCTGCTGCTGTGCCCCTTCATCGCCAGCGAGGAGCTTCTCTTGGGGTTGCTGAAATGTTTAGCCCACAAGTCCGGCTGAGAGGCTGGCACCTGGCTGGGGCTGTACGAGGTCCTTATATTGCATTGGCCGAGAAGCTGCAGAGGGCTTTGGGACTGACTCTGCTCCATTTTATTCCCGTAGTGGTAGAGCTCCTCCCTGCTCCTCCACAGGTGCTCCCTGTTGAGGCTGGGCGTCTGGCTGGAGAGGCTCAGCAGGTCCATCTGCAGCGAGAGCGGGTCCACGTCCGCGGAGAGGCGGTTGGAGGTCACCTGGAGCTGGCCGCACGCGTTGAGCACGCTCTCCTCACCCTTGCCACCCTTGTTCTTGCCGATCTTGGCGCTGCGGCGGGACTCCTTGGCGCGGGCGTTCTGGAAGGCCGAGTCCGACGAGTCGGAGCCGTTGGGGTCGTCGCCGACGCTGCACGCGCGCGAGCAGAAGATCTGCCCTTGCTTGGGGAGGAACGGGTGGCCCAGCAGGGACTTCTTGCACTGAGCGCAGCAGAAGCAGGTCTCGGTGGCGTGCCAGTGCTGCCCGTCGTATGTCATCTGGCCTTGGTCGATGCCTTGAGCAGGGCGAGAAACACATGGAGAGTGTCAGAATTAAGCCACGTCCTGGAAGTCGCGTGCTTCCTGCCTGACACTTTATGTGCCCATCGCTTAACACTGCACTTTACACTCGTCTTGAGCAGCCATCCCACGTGAGCAGTTCACAGCTGGGCTCGCTTTTGAAAGGCTTTCTGTTGGGTTTCTCCAGCGAGCCAAACTACGACCCTTCCTAATTCTTTGCAGGTTCTCGGCTTTTGCTGAGGACTTACTCCATGCTGGAATAGGCAGCAGCCTCGAGCTATTTCATATTAAATGGGGACATTTCCGACCATAAAGCAGAGGAATGCAAGAAGTTCTCCATAAAGGTCTTCAAGTCAAAGCAATAACGTGCTGACTATCTTAAAAACAACAGCAACAAAATCTCCAACTGATCTGTGCGGGGGAACCTGCGTCGCCCTCGCAGCCGCGTAGCGGGGCAGGATCACGTACCTTGCCCCCCGGGATTGCTGCCGCTGGGGGATTTGGAAAACTAACACTTTATTAATGGTGCGTTTTATTCCAAGCTAAATTTGCTTTAGCTTAATTGCCTTTTTTTTTTTTTTTCTCCTCCTTCCCCTTATAATGAGCAAAATGCTTTTATAGAAGGAGCGAAGTGCCATGCTGGCAGACAGTGGGTGGGATTCAATCAGCCCCCTGCTCCATCACCTGCAGTCACCCATGAGAAAACCATCCACATTTTCCTTGCCCAGCAACCCTAGAGCACAAGCCAACTCTGATTCAAAGGCATAGGCACCTGCAGCTGTTTGGGGCAACCTGTCGTGGCCACTGCTCGCAGTTTGCAGCGTTGTCCCTCGTTGCTCCAAATGAGCAGGTTTACACCAAAATGACACCTCCGAGGTGTCTGCACCAGCTCAACCACATGTGAGCTGAGCCCGTGCAGGTGCATGCAGCTCGCTGCACACACAGGGTAGCCAGGGTTAATTATTTCTTGCCTTTTGTAAAAGATAAATCTTTTACCATGCACCCAGTCATTACCAGCCCGAGCTGAGGGCCAGGAGCAGGACACAAAGGGTGAGAGATGGGGTGGCAGGGGCACGCGGGGCCACGCAGCTGCTGCTCCTTGCAGCTCTGGGGAGGAAGGTGCAGCAGGGTCTCCGAGTGCGGCCTCCGAGCGCTTTGTTGGAGCCCTACAATGTCCCCCTTGCCATCTGGTAAAAACCTTTTCATTTTCCTCTCCTGTCAGCCTGCGACTTCGTCGGGTGCTGTGCGAACGTGGTAGCTCATCTGAGATGGACAGACCAAAGGAGCCTGCAAATGCACTCAGTAAAGTGGCAGAGGAATTGCAGAGCGCACGGAGGTTGCTTCAAAGTCCTCCTTAACCACGGCAAGAGAAGCCTCATTGCAACGTGGCATAATATACCGGTGCATAGGGCAAAAAAATAGCTACTTCCTAGCAGAAAACCCACTTTAAAACATTGAACATCCTTGTCCTGGAACTGCAGCTTGACCTCGATGCACTATTTCTTTTTGTCTGAGAACATCTATCTGTGGCTTAATTAAAAAAAAAGGCAAAGAGAAACAATAATGATTCCTAATGAACAAACATCTTTTCTGTCTAGTAGCTCATTAAGCCATGCAATCCTTCAGCAAGCTTGGCTGGTAAGAGTCTGAAATTAAAAGAGCTGGGCTGTTTAAAGGAAAATGCTATTTAAAAAAAAAAAAAAGCACACATTAAATTGAGCACAGAGATGCAGGATTGAGAAAGCTTTCCCTAGTCTTAATAGTTCCTGAGGTTGCTCTCTTGTATTCCACCCTGTTTCAACAAATCCCTCTCCCACCACAAAAAAGGGGATAAAATCTGCCCTCGCTTTTCATCCCTGGAAAAGCAGGGGTTTGAGCAACCCGTGACCGCCACAGCCTCCCGGGGGGCACCAGGCTCTGCAGCACGTGAGGCCTCCTCTCCGCGCACGGAGCAGTGGAGCAGGCACCAGGCCCTGGAGATTTCCCAACGGGAGATGGGGCCGGCTGTGCCTGGAATCCCCGAGGCTCCAGCGCTGCTGCCAGAGACTTAATGAAACAGCTCCCGCTGCCAGAAACGGGCTGGGCGCTGCTCCCCTCCGCTGCGAAGGCTGGTCTGTCTGCGCCACAATTTGGGGATGTCCCTCGGGCGTCCCCGCGGCGGTGCCGTACCGATGTGCTGGGCGCACGTGTCGCAGTACTCGGCGTAGAGGGACTCGAAGCAGCTGCAGCAGTACGGCCGGCCGTCCTTCATGATGTACCGCTGCCCCCCCAGCACCGTCTCGCATTCGAAACAGCAAAAGTGCTTCATGTGCCAGTGTCTGCCTTCGGCCTCGGTGCATTCGTCAGCAAAAATGATCTGCGGGGAAGGGGGAAGAAAGAAACACGGAGTGCAAATGCAGCTGGCGAGGGTACTGGGAGGTGGACACCCCTAGGCTGCAAACCAAACCCTGGCATTTTGCACCCAACCTGCTGGGAATCTTGCTTGGTTTGGCTTTGCCCCCAGACATTTCCCAAGGAAACTGTCCCCAGAGGAGGTTGGCATTAAAATGCGAGCGCCTTAGGATGGTGTTTGTGAAGACAGGGAGTTAAGGAACCTCTCCCAGGAACGCAGCCTGAGGGCGGGTGCTCAGGAGAACAGCAGCAGGAGGGATCGATGGCAGTAATAAACACCCTCATAAACAACTTATTGATCCGGTGGACTCTCAAACAACAGAAGAGCCATTTATTACACCTCTACCCAGCGCTGAGACAGGGAAGCTGCGCACAAAAGATGGAAAACCAGCAAAAAACGGCAGCTCTGGGGAAGGGAAAGGGGACACTGAACACGGCCCTTCCCCATCTCCAGCTGTGTGTTGTTTTACAAAGGTGGTGACAGTCATTAAAGCAATGGGGAAACCGAGGCACAGAACAGAGCCAAGGGCTAGTGCAAAAGCCACCTGAAATGGTCCCAGTCACCCCTCCTTGCAGCTACTGCTGGATCTCTTAATGCAAGAAGCAAGTGTTAAAGAAGCCGAAGGAAAGATTTGTATGAGAATTTGCAAAGATTAAAAAGTACATGAAGAAAAATTACCCAGCCTAAACCACTAGGAAATAGGAGCAGTTGAATGGTTAGCAGTTGTTTTTCTTACTGGTAACATTACAAATTTAATTGGATACATACGTCAATGTTCTTTATATTTGATGTGCACACAGCCTTGGATTTTTACTTGCATGGATGGGACTTGGTATTTTACAGTACATATGGTTTTCCACACTATGGTTTTCATAAGTTTAAAAGCCAGAACAATTTCCTTTGCCAGCCTTTTAAAAACTGAGATTGACACTTGAGAAACGCTCAGAGTCAGCTCCGCACGGGTTCCTACACGCGCTTTGTATTCCATTTGTTCGGCTCCCTGCATCTCCCTAATCTTCTCCACTGAAGCCCATTTCAGCTCGGCAGATCTTCAAGCACTACCTGCTTGTAAGAAACCCAGCACTCATCCTACCTATAGTTTTTTCTGGGAGAAGGAAACAATGCCACATAGAAATGGGCTAAAATGACACAGCACGGGTGTGCTGTTACAGGAAATTCTTATGGAAAGATCTCCTGGGCTCCCTGTGTGAAACCAAGGCTGATCTTAGAGGAACTCTAGGCAGATTTCAGCTAAAAATCCCAGAGTAACTCCCCCAGATGCAAACTTGAAACCCAAGGAAAGCTTGGCATGAGCCCTAGACCAAGCCAAGTTATCAGATTTCCCATGCTCTCCCCACACATCTCCATGCAGAGACTGTGCTAATGCACCCAGTGTCACCATGCTGGGTGCTATGTGAGCTGGGACAAACTCAGGGGAAGTATCCCTGTTGTGTCCCCACTGTGAGCCAGAGGATGTGCATTATTAATGCTGATTTTAACGTGCAGAAGCAGGATATTCCACTTCTGTCCAGCTTGCAAAGAGCGAGGTCCTCTGCCTACAGCCGAAGCCCAGCTCCCAGGCTCAAATCATTGCCTGGCCTGCTGCTTTCCTTCGTCCTTATGAGTCAGTTGCTTAACAAAAGCCCCTGTCATCTTAGAAACACGCTAAATTGACCCCACTGGACTGGTCTGCCATGGCAGGGGTTAAACTCAAGCCTACAAGAGGGGCAGGAGCTTGGCCCACTCTTACCTCGTCGCACGCCGCGCACCGGGGCTTGAGGCATTCGGCGTGGTGCCTGCCGCAGTAAATCTTCCCGTCCTGGTAGAAGTAGATCAGGTCGACGAGCAGCTCGTTGCAGACGCTGCAGATGAAGCAAGGGGGGTGCCAGCAGACGCCGTGCCCCGCTCGCGAGGCGAAGACGGCCATGTCCCCACCGTTGATCTGGCCCCCGCACTGTCAGAAGAAGCACCGTGTTTTATGTGAGCCTGGGCAGACCGTGTCCACGAGGGCCTGTGGGCCATGGCTTATGTTGCTGGCTGGTGCAAAAGCATCAGGCCAAGGCTAATTCACAGTTCTGAGAAAGACACCCCCTTTCTGGTGCCTCTTCACCTCCGCGGAAGCCCAGCGTGTGGTCAGGAGGTCAACAGTATGTTCCCCTGCTCTGCACCTGAAGTCCAGTAGCCTTGGCGTGGAGGACCGAAGGCTTGAACTGGACTCATCTACAACGCCCACTTTGGTCATCGAACACCATGGGTGCTCTTCCCTGGCTCACCCGTGGCTGCTGGGTGGACACCGCTCACCCAAGCCCTCCAGATCTGCCCCAACTTGCTCTGCCACGAGCTGCTGCTCACCTGCTCACAGATGGCTCCAGTCATGGTTACGGGGAAGGGCCGGACATTGCCTCTCCCTAAATTTTCCCTCTTCCTTTGATTGCTGAAGAGTTTGAGCTCCCTCTTCTCCTCCTCATCCAAGGAATTGCAATAGCGAACCTAAAAACATACATTAGATGTGGTATTATAGGTGTCGTTGATTGCCCAGCAGGAATCTGCAGCCCCACAGGCTCTGCAAACCTCTTCCAAGGCATTAAGAAAACTAAGACTTGATTCACACATGAAGCCATCTCCATAGCTGGAATTCCAGCAGGAACCTACAATCTGTAATGGCAACCACTTCAAGGATCCACAAATGAAAAAAAAAAGAAAATCACCATGCTTAGGACCCTCCTCCTAACATATAACTGTGGTGGCATTAGAGGTAAGCAGATGTGGACACAGTGGGCTACACAAGCAAGCCCAGTCCTTGGCTTAGCTTAGGCCAGAGAAAACAGAGTTGTGTTGACTTCAGTCATTGGAGGGTTTGGCCAAAATTTGGAGAGGAACAGATAGACTTGGGAAGGAGGAAGATTGCCGTCTGGGTGCTGGGTTTCTAGGAAAACTTGCAGATATCTTGAAACTCTGATGTCTCAGCATCTGTGTATCACCCAGACACAGCAATAACTCATCATTTTCCTGCTTTCTCCCCCAGTCTCCAGAAAAAGCTTGACAGTAGCCTCAATATAATTTTTTCGTGATTTCTAGAGAGCAGCCTCCTTTTTCTGGTGCAAATGAAGGAGTTCCAGTTATTGTTATAGGGTAAAGTTTGCATGTTGACTAAATTTGTGTGTGGGAAGGCAGTAAGCAAAAAAGGAAAATAAAAGGATATAAACCACAAACGCTGCAATTTTCCAGAACCTTATAAGATGATGAGGTTTCCCTAGACACTCTCACCTTGCAGATTTAGTCCTTGGCTGACTGCATTTTGGGAATACAACTGAGCAGCCAAGGCAGGCCACATTCAGCAACAGTGCTCAGTCCTGCCCTTGCTAACTGTTTGGAGAGCTGGCTCAGGGCAACAAGCACGATTACTCACACGCACAAACCCACAAACCCAGCCAGAATTCCCAATGGGCCAAAACCTCCTGCCAGCTTGCCAAAAAAAAAAAAAAAAAAAAAAAAAAAGGCACAGGATGGTGCCTCCCGCTTGCAAGAGCACTAAAAGCTTTTCCATGTATTTTTCCTGCTCTTTCCAGATGTCAGGCTGGAGTTTCTCAGCGCCTGCCAGGAAGGTGCCGCAGGTTGGGTGCCTCTACCTCACCTAGATCAAAGAACAAGTCACTGGCACGTATTTTCCAGAGCTGCTTTTCCAAAAAAAGGCAAGGAAGTAACTTGCTGTTCGCGCAGGGAAGTCTTGTGGGCTCCAACATTCACGCCACCAAGAAGAGGACAGCAAAGGTTGGACCTTTTTTGGCTGCCCGGCAGCTTTCCTCGCAAGCTGTAATAATGCTTCTGTTTGGCTGGTTTCGACTTGACCTCAGCTGTTTCAGGCTCTCGCAGCTCCTAACTCACAGTCAGGGAAAAACACCTCCTCTGCACCCACGCTTGCAAAGGAGGAAAAGCTTTTGCAACTTGCATTAGATTGGGCTCCAGCTGATTTCAACTGCACCTCGAGTCACTTTTAACAGCTTTGGCCTCCAAGGGTGGCAAAAGTTTTTTATTTTTTTTCTCCCCAGGGAAGTAAATGAAGGTAATTTTAAGAATGAAAACTGCAACTTAACTGTCCAAACGGGTAGGAATCCACTTAAACGGTGAGCAAGCTGCAAGCTGCCCAGGAAGCGGAGAGAGTGGAGAGGGAGCCTGGGATGGGGCTCGTGCCCTTGCTCGGCCTCCGGCGCTACTCACCTCATTGTCGTGCGGCGGCAGCTGGTGCAGGAGCTGCTTAATGCGCAACTTCTCGCCGGGGCTGTTCACGTAGGGCACCTTGTCCTCGGGCAGGCAGCTGTAGTACTGGTGCACCTGGAGAGAGGAGAAGAGGGGACTGCGGCAGCGCTCGCAGAGCAGCTGCGGAAAAGCGGAGGAAATTCCTTTGGACCCGAGCCCTCCAGTTATTCAAAATGCAGAAACAAAGTGCATCACTCTTCATTTTTTTTTTTTTTTAATATATATATATATTTTCCCCCCAGCAAGCGTGCCCGAGAACGGTGCCGGCAGCGGCGCGTTACCGTCTGCTCCGCCAGCCTCCCTGCTGTTCTCATGCTTCGCGGGGCGGCGAGGATGTGTCGGCACCTGCCTCGGCAGAGAGGTTACCAGGCTCCAGCAGCCTCGCCGTGGCTGGCTATCTCAGCCTCCACCTCCATCAAAACCCTCCGGGTTTCTTGTTTCTTGCTATTTTCTTTTTATTTTTTTGTCCCAAGCAACTCAGGGAGATCTGCTGGAAGGCTGAGGAACGCGCAGCCAGAAGGCAGCACCCGTGCCTCGCTGCCGGAGGACGCGGTGGCCGCGCGGGGAGGAAGCACACCCTGCACCCCGGCGTCTCCACTCCGGCTGCCACACCTGGACCTTCGCTTGAGGGCCGGGCAAGGCACCGGCTCCGGGATGCTCCTACCCACCTGAGGATCAGCTCTGAAACCCCCCAGTGACCTTTGGTGGGAAAAGGCAGCAGGAAGCAGGGGTAGCTGCTCCCCCATGCAGCTACCTGCGAGCCTTTGGGGCTTGCAACTGATTTTCCTCCCAACCTCTCCATTCCGCGGTATTTCTCTCCGAGATAGCCCTAAGGTCCAGCTTTCCTGCCACCAGGTTTTGTGGAAAGGGAGATTTTTAACAGACTTCCACCCGTAACTCTGCAGTGCTGCTGGCAAGGGAACTGCTCAGTGCCACGGAGCGGAGCTGAGGAACGTGCTGAGCAAATGCCACCTGAATTTGTTTTGCCAAGGCCCAGCTGAATGGACCCATCAGCTATGGAAACTGCAGAAGAAAGGCAGGCTGCTCAGTATTTTGTTATGCTAAACTACATACAAGAGAATACTTACTTTGCATTTGTAGAGCATTCTTCACCCAGGGACATCAAAGAGCTCTATAAACACTTAATTCCTATGACACTCTACCTACAGTAGCAAATATACCCACTGCAAAGGACTATTTGTGGCATAAGGATGGCAAGTGAGCTCTCCAAGTTTGCATGGCTTTTCAGTAGCTGAGCTCTCCAAAATTCTGCTGAATTTCCCACATGGCTGGGCTGCTCCATTTCACCTGTGCTCAAGTTTGGCTGCTTTCTGATCTTGCCACGAAGTCCTTGTGCCCACCGTGTCCTGGAAGCTGGCAAAGCCCAGGAGCGATTTCTTATTGAGGAGCTGCCAAGACACATCAGGCTGTGCAGGTCCATGCGGCAGTGAGTGCAAGAGGGAAGCCCTAAGAGGGAAGAGGGGATGCAGGTTTTCCTCTCTGCCATCCAGGTGCCAGAGGGGCTGGGAGCTGCTTTCCTGGCTGTCCGACAGTGCGATATGGACGTAGCGCCTTTCCCGCTTCCTCCGGGAAGTTTTCCATTTAGTCTCCGTAGGTCTGCGGGAACCGTCCCGTCACACTAGCAACATAGCTCTGCAGGGCTGGGCGATCTGGTTGGGAAAGCACAACAAAACAAACACAACAGGCTCCAACCTGCACGCGCCGCCTGCAACACCCCGACTGCCTTTGCTTTGGATCCACAGGAGCTCGGCGAGACCATCCGTGCGGAGGGCCTGGAGCGGAGACGCTCGCTGACCTGTCTGTGAATACAAGCAGGGAGGGCTGCTCACGTCCCATGGAGATGTTGCTTGTCAGAGGTCTGGCCAGTGGCCCCTGAGCTCTGGGGTGCCACAGCAGCCCAGGAATGATGCTCGACATGAAGGCAAGATAAGAAAGGGAAGGGGGAATTTGCAGAGAAATCCAGCTTCTCACGGAGAAAGATCTGCAGAAACGTTAAATCGCTGAAAAACTGAAACTGCTCAGTCTGCACTTCCCTTTTGAACAAAAGGTCAGTATTTTCCATGGAAATAAGCTGCTTTTCCATCCAGCTTTCGCTCTGAGCATGCATGAGCCTTGGGAGCTGGTGAGCCCTGCAGTTGCTGCCACCAGGCCTGACCCAGGTCCTGCAGGTATCGGTGGAGGCCTCTTCACCTACCTTAAGGGCTCTTCAGCATGAGCAGTGTCCACTTCAGAAAACTGCGGGCTGCTGTTGCCCAAATAGGATGGACAACACATCCTTTCTGAACTGTGCAGCATGCAGAACTGCTTTGTTATTAAATATTTGTGCCACGCAATGCAGCAGCTTGATGTCCTGCTGCTGCAGCAGGTCCACCGTGGTCATCCAAACAAGCACTGCACACAGGAGCCGCTCGAGGGGCTGCGCCAGACCTCGCTCCAGATTGTCCCTCGCCATCCCTTCACTTGCCACCTCCGGTCACATCAGCATGGCAGAAACCCAGGAGGGAGGTGGTCAGCGTGGGGCCAAGTGGTGACAAAGTCCTTGCGATGCCAGCAAGCCGTGCTGCCCTCGTCCTCGTGGCAATGCTCCGTGGCGGGGCCGATATCCATCTCGCCGACAAGGCTGTGCTTCCCAAGGTGTTATTCTGGTCTTCAAAAGGAAGAGGAGGTGGTGAGTGGTTCAAGCACAGCGCGTTTTGAAGAAGGGACTCCTGAACAAAAGCTGATAGGTGTTTAGGACATTAATAACTCCTCCGAGCTAAAAGGGAGGGGAGGAGGGAAGCGAGAAAGAAACCAGGAGAGAGGAAAGAACGCAGTGTAAAACGAGCGCAGGAAAAAGTCTTTAAAGTGGAGCCAACTTCATTCAAAGGCACCGAGGGAAGTAATTACATTAGTTTACAAACGCCTTCATGTTCTGCAGCCTTCCCAGGTTCGGGGCGTGTTTCCAGTTTAACTTTTACAAACTCTGGCCCTGCTAAACAAGGGCAGGATTGCAGCCCGTCCTGGCGGCTCCGTGGGCGACCGAAGCCCGAACGCACCAAAGTGCCAAGGCAAACAGCTCTGCCCGAGGCACCCGCCGAGCCCGGCTGCGACGCGCGGGGCTGCAGCTGGCTGGGTAAGCCAGGCTGCCCTCCTCAACGCTTGCACGATTCATACCGGCCTCCCTGGGACGGGGAAAACGAAACAAAACCAACCACACACAGATAACTCCCTCAACGCGCCGGCAACGTTTTGCAAATGCTTTTGTAGAGCTCTACAGCGGAGAGCACGTGCGGAACTAGAAAATGGGTTTAGATCGCTTTGGCCTGGGTTTGACATGTCCTGTTTTTCCAGGAATGCTCAGATATGAAGCATTTATTTATTTCTTAAAGAAAAATATCCCTTCTAGCATGGCCAACAAAGCAAACCATAAGCAATGCTGGCCAGTTTGGCTCGTGCACGTACATGTGGCCAACCACGCACCCCATTCGGGAGCAAGGAGGAGGAACGCACGGAGGCCTGGAGACCCAGGTGGGCTACAAAACCCTTTGGGCAAAGCACATCCAGCACAGCGGTCTGGTGGTGCTGGGGTCAAATGCAAGTTTTCACTGCCTGCGGGCAGAGCAGGGGCACTGCCACCTCCCTGGGAGACAAGGGCAATAACGGGGTCCACATTACAGAACAAAGGCAGCCTGCAAAGAATGATAACTCTAATAAACTCTATTAGCTCTGGCACGCTTTGCAGCCCTCCTTGCATTTCCCTCCCATGGCTAATGGCAGTAGATTAGTTTTAGTGTTGCTGTTCATTCGTTTCCCCGTTGCAAATGACATACATTACCGCTAAGCTTTTGGAGTTGTGCAATTCTTGGCCTATAAACGGTCCCAAAAACACATTACTTCCCGCTGGCACTAACAAACATTTGAATCAAGGACACATATCTACAAGTTTTAGACTTGGAAAAGCACATGCAGTGATTTTTTTCTCTCTCTCTTTTTTTTTTTTTTTTTTTTAAGCAAAAAATGAATTTGGATTAAATGGAGCCAGAACTGGTGTTTCAAGCCCCTGTGAAAGTGCTTTTTCATTGCACTATACTGACCAGAGAACCCGCGCTCACACTGCTCCTTCCCTGGGAACACGAGCAGCGATGACGATCATTTGCTGCATTGATTATAGCTGACAGGTTTCTGATTCTGCTGGGTATGCCACTTAAAATGCTCTTGTATTTATAATTCGAGTGGTAGTGTATTAGAATAATGCCATAACAAGTAAAAGCTGTAATTGTACGCTGGAATAAAGCTCCAAGACAAGTTTACAGGGTGTACTCTGGGATTTCTCTATTTTCTTTTCCATTTCCTGCTGTTCCACTGCCTCTTACCTCTCCTGACAGCTCCAGGAATACTTCAGACTTCAGAGCCGTGCAAACCACTTCAGATTAATGTTTTCCTCTCCGCAGCCTAACGAAATAAGTCGATTCTCTCCCTGATAACAAGACCGTGCAAGGACTAAACTGTTTTAGCAGCTTCCATCAGCTTAGGCGGATCAAACAGATGCCTTGCGATGCAGAAACAGAGCAAATGTCCAGCGCATCATTATGCGGCTTTTTTCTGCTAGCAAAAAGTGTGAGCGAGCAACCACTGACCACTTCTCAAAGCACACCTGGATAGCTTCAAAATAGGCTTAAATGCAGCTTTGGGGTGAAATATTTCAGCACGCATGTTTGCAAGGGGCACAGTTGGAAGGGACTGCAGCTTCAGAAACAGGTATATATGAGTTACAACTCTGCTGTGTTGCCAGCTGGCATGTTTTGCTCACATGATCAGGTCGAGGAAAGTTCTTGATGGTGTTTTAGTCATTTCTTTATCTAGCCATAAACTAGCTTATCAATTCCCTGTTCTTATGCAGGCCTGGACTATAGGGTTGCTGTGGTCTGTCTTATTCGCTCCTTCCTCCATAAAATACTTAGTCTCTTGAGGAGTGAAGAACAGTGCCCAAAAGTGGAACAAGCTCTGCTATTGCTGGGCAACTGCTGACGCTTGGGGGTATGAGATCTCATGTCTTTTATACTTGCTAAAGGTCCAGAACAGGAATCAACACACACATTAGCCACTGAATACGTTCCCTGGGACAGCTACTAGTTTCACATTGCACTGCAAAGCTTTCAAGACCCAAGTTTTAACGTGTGCCTTACAGGCAAGTGGTCCCCTGAACCTTAATGCTACTGATTTTAGCTTAGATGAGGTTTTCATAACTTTTAAGGGACCCAATTGGAGCAACTGTGCTGTTAACAAGAGGGAGTTAAGCTCTTAGAGCACATGCAGGGATCTCGAATCCTGATGTGTTGGAGCCGCACAGAAAGCCACACTGCAGCTGAAGTAGAGGCCCAGCTTTTGTTTTATTCAGAATCTGTGCCCATAACCAGCTGTTCCTATTATTGAGGCACAATAAAGGCAGAAATCCTCAAAAATCCCTTGCATTCAGAAATTCAAGTTACTGTGTTTTAACCTTTCTTAGGATCTTTCCAAAGCCACAGGCCCAAAGAATTCAAGGCTGCACATTCATATGTATTTATATGCTCTGTGCCCAGAAATGTGAAAAATATATTGCAAAAGTACTCATTTCTAAGCAGCTGTCCCCAAGCTTGATGTCAGGGTAAGACAGATCAATTATAGGACCACCAGCTCCAACAGACAACCTGGCTCCTGAAAGGGCCTTCCCAAGGCTTCAGGGCCAATCCCTGACTGGGATTTTGCTTTGTTCAGTTCAAGCTTTTATTGTTGCCTGCTGGTCTCAAAATTTTGACACTTACTTCTTTATATAACCACCACACTGCATGCAGGCAAAAATGAGTATTTCTCAAAGCCCTGAACTTCAGCTTCTGTTTCCTCTTCCAAACAGCTGTATCTCTTGCAAGCACATTTACATTTCTATCTTCCTGAAGAGAAGTTCCTCCTCCGCCATATGATATTTTCTTTTTAAGAGAAAATAACTCCTAATCCAGCTGAAATTAAAAGTCACGGGAGCCCTTTGGTCATCCTGCGTAGCTTCCTGCCATGACAAGGAATCACATTTTCCAATCATGTTGTAATTTATTGAGCTCAATCTTGGGTTTTTTACCCCTTGCTTTCCCTTGCTGGCAGGTTGCCGCTGCGCCTTACACCTCTGATGGTTTGAAACCTCTTCCAATTTCCTGCCTGAACGCATTCAGAGCCAGCTTATATCTATGTTGCTGTGCCAAAGTTTGAGCTTGAGTAACTACTGGTCCTCCTTTAATGCACAGGGAGGGATCACATCCCTTCGATTTGCTGTGATAAACACACCAAGCCCTTCCAAGCCCTCCTCAACAAAATAACCTTTCCACTGTCCCTGTTCCCACTGCTTCCAGTTTGAATTACTCTTTCTTGAGCAAGACATCAGGAAATTTTGCCAGTTTTCCTGATGAAACCTCCTGATGAGTTTTATCATGTCTTATGCAAGGGTATTACAATACTTTTCAAATCACTGTCTTCACCCTTGTGTTATAAACATATTTAGAAAACACTTACGATGGTTATGTAAACACTTTGTAATCATGCACACTGATCAGCCATAACATAAGCCATACACTTTCAACTCAGCTCTTCAATGAAATCTCTGGATAATTATCTATAGGAAAAAAAAAAAAGGACCAATACTTTTTTTTTTTTTCTCCTGTTCATTAGTGGGCACTAAGTGACAAACCATGACTTTCACTTGCCAAGTATCACGGACCAGCTGGCTCATGCTCAAATCGGTCCAGGAATTCAGGGAGACCTTGTAAGTTTGGCCTGGTTCGCCTTTAGGTTACAATTAACAAATATTTTAAGCTATGTATTGAAGGGAGTGTCCAAATTCTGAAGCGACCTACAGAAACTGCCAGAAACCGATGTCATGTTTGTTGGCCAATGTCCCCTCTGACATCCTGCAAATTGCTGCGCTGAGTGAGCTGCGAACACTGTCTCCCAAGGATTTCGAGGTAGGAAGGTTCTCTTCCAAGCATAATAAGGGAACTGCGTTCGTCTTTCAGGGGACTACTTACCTCCCCAGCTCATATGCTGCACAGAGATTTTAATAAAGTGGAATATTACAGAAAAACTTGTTTCACTTCATCTGTTTCATGTCAGAGAAATACAACAGTGAAGCGCCAGAAGGTAGAGGAAAATTCACTGCCTGCAAATCTGTATTTTCACCCCAGTCTGACAGCAGTGTCCTCCGAGCAGATTAGACTGGGGCCCACCAGCTGCTTCACGGCAGCTGGAGGCTTCAGCAGCTGCTTTAGACATGCGACTTCAAGAGGCTCCACATCACGTACGCACACTTGACTCATCGACCAGAAAGCCACATGTCTGTCTGCAATCTCGCACCGCTCCAGCGCCAGCAAGTTGCTGCAGAGACACCTCCTAACCAAGGAGCGCCGGGCCGCAGGAGGCAAACCGAGCTGCTCCTGCACCTCCCCGTGTCGCCAGGCTCCGCGAGGAACCTCCTAGGGCTCCAAATGCCACAATCCGGGGGCTGGCGGAGACAGGCAGTGGTGCCGGGAGAACGTGGGTGGCAGCGATGCAGAGGAATGCAACGTGCTGCTCTTCCCGTGAGGACAGCGAGGTGTGCGTGGCCCTTCCACCACGGGCAGGGGACAAACCTTGCTCTCCTCTCCCTAACGCTTCCTCTGCCATCCCCAAAGCCCCCAAAGGGCTCTCCTGGATGAGCTGGGCTGGAAGGATTTCAGTGCCTGCCTTAGGTGCTGTATACGGTACCAGGCTGCTCTTCATCTCCATGGTGATTTCAGACAGGTCTGAAGCAGCAAATCTGCTAAAAAGACCCAGCAATGCAGAGAGGAGTGCAATTAGAAATCTGATATTTGTTTCAAGGAGCACAGTGACCGAAAGAAACAGATGCTGGAAGAACCTAAAAATAGATTAACCTGGGTCACAAGACAGCAGTACCTACTGCTGGAGCTCACGGGCTTTTTTCTCCTGCGCATCCAGAACTCCCTGAAGGCACACACACTATTTCTTAAAATGCATCTGCAGCGAAGACATCTGGGGATCAAATAAACATCCAGTCTTCTGGAATATGTCACCACTCTGCTGAAAGATGGTTTCAATCACTGTACATGCCAGGCTGTACTTATCAGAGACCAGGTCTACCTGGTCAGGTGTAAGCGGTCACCAAACAGCTGCATTTTGACCCAAAGCTACATGGACTTACACATCTGGACACAAGGTGGTGCATAGTGAAGGTCATCCCAGCGTGGAGACAGTCCCACCATGACGTGCCCTTGGAAATGCCACTGGTTCACGTCCCCTCAGCTGGAAGAGCAGCAGAGCTACGTCATGCCCATCTGTACCTGGCCACATCGCAATGCCTTGAACCTTCAGGAAGGCTCTAAAGGGGCCTCTAGCATATGGAAGGTGACAGAAAGTGAGGCTGTCACCTAATTAGCATGGTCAGATGGCAACAAATGAAACATACGGTGCTGCGGAGCATAAACCAAGAACAGAGCAAGGCTTGTAAAGACAGGAGAAGACAAAACCCCAAACAACTGGATTTTCTCTAATCAGACAGATAGTATTTACAGCCTAAGGGTGGTGCCAAAATATTTCAGGAAATGCCTAAGTCCTTCTGAATAAAACTCAGCAAAACACAGTATTCAAAAGACAGTAACTACAACAATAAGAATGAAAGCTTTCCACCCTCTCCCAGCCTCCTTACATGGTTTAAAATGATTGCCATAGCAATTATCAAGGCTAACCTCATTTTTCAATCTCCTCTGCAAATTAAGTTCCGAGTTGAACATATAAAAGATCAGCATAAAAACTAAGCGAATCATGTAAACTGCGGAGAACAGAAATCCATGCGCTTTGCACACAGACAGCATGCTGAGGTCTAATCCATCCTATTAAATTCCTATACAGAGGTATTTAAACTTCATCTGAGCAATTCTTTCCAATAAGTGGCAGACATCATGCTTGGAAAAAACAACCCCCCAAATACTTGGCCCGTTTTTAGCCTGACCTACCAGCTTTGACTGTTTGTCCTGGACTCACCACATGGGCATGAAGGTCCAGGAGAGCAGAACGTGTCCAATAAATCCCCTGGACACACTGGAGTCCCACCACATTTTTTCCACGAAACAGTAGTAGGTATGTCTGTATTGTATGCTCCCTTTCCTAACCACAGCAAGCTCCATCCTAAAAATATTTATTTTTCTCCTCTCAATTGCAAATTACACCTACAGACACACAAAACCAGAATTCCCCCGATGATCACATCTCCATTTTTCTGCCTAGCTGCACACTCGGGCCACGTATCCCTGTGAACATCTTCATCGTGCACCTAGAAACAGAGCTGCATGCAGAAGGTGCTCGCAGCCCTCAGAGAAAACCAGGCAAAGCATTTCCAAGGAGCAGCTTAAAAACATCCCCTTCGCGGTAACTTTGTGTTTGTTTCTACCTGCTCAGGTTTGAGGCCTGGAGGGACCCACGCATACTCTTCCAAGGCACAGCCGGAGTCGTCGTCGGAGGTCGAATTCCTCTGGAAGTCAAACATGAGCTTGGTGACGGTCTTCTCCATCTCCAGAGGCATAACGGTCACGATGTGCTCTTCCTGGGAGCACTTACAGTGCAGGCAGATCTTCCTGCAGGTTGAGGAGGGGGAAGACAGAAGATCCCCAGGTGAGTTTCATTTAAAAAACAAACATACAAAGATCCCCAAAAGATATAAAAGTGGTTTCTGACAGTCACTCAAGCCACCCTTCCACTACGCAGCGGCATTTTCCAGCACAGCACTTGCCTCTGTCGCAAGGAGGAGATAAAAGTCCCTCTTCGCTCTCACAACATTTGGCACTTGAGCTGAGTCAGACTGTCAAATGTTTGGGGACATGCAATTGCTTGTCCCTTTATTGTGCTGCAAAGAACATTTCCAGGGGCCAGTGTATGCCAGGGCCAAGTCCCTGCCTGGTGCCACCAGTGAGTGGAGTGCAGGTGCCAGCTTTAGACCAGCGCAGCCTTTAGCCAATACATAAATGGTGGATCATCTGGGAAGCTTTGAATGACAAGCTCCTTTAGCATGCTGATAGCACACATTTGCTTATTAAAGTGGCATAAAATTGATTATAGTCTGAACACATAAAATTAAATTAAATTAAATTAAGGGAGGCTGCAGAGCCCACAGTCACAGCGTGACGGGCTCCGAGGCGCCCCGCTCCACCGGCACGCGCCGCGGCTCACCGGCGTCCCGGTGCCCAGCACCTCCACGGGGTACGGACACACGTAATAAGAACACCGAGAAGGGTGCAATTTAACAAATATTAACCTAATTCACTGCAATTACTATTTTTTTTCTCATTTTATATTTCTTTTAAGGGTCTGTTCCTGCACCCTGCAGGTTGACGGGAGCTTTTTCATGGGCTTTCACCCAAGCAGTGCAGAGCAGCCTTATTTATCTGCACTGCCTGGACAGTCGCTGGAGGAAATAACAGAGAAAAAGTAGGCGAGAGAGTGAAATCGGTCACCCAGGAAGCTGGAATTCAATCCAGTTTAGGTCAAAGAGAGCGTGGACCAACTGGGATTCCACCCTACACTTCTGCTTTAAAGTAATCATGTAGGACTTGAATGCTGTTGACTTCTGAGGGATTAGATATGCACAAGGCAGAATCATGCCCACACCTTGCGAATCAACAAGTCAACACACAGAATGAGGGAAAAGTTACGGTTACAGGTTTCTCTGCAAAGGCAAAGCAAGGGGAAACTAGAGGGCAGAAACAGTTAAACATGAGGAGCTTTAATTTTCAGACACCTTTCCTTCTTTTCCACCATTGCGTAAAAAGCTAGCTAAGCACACCCGCGCCAAGGTCCAGATTTGAGTCTAAATTTCCACTTGGCCATTACAGCACAAAAAATGCACTCTAGCAAAAGTCAAGAGGCTCCGTTAAGTCAAGCCAGGGAGATTTGCCAGATTTTCCCATTTCCTGCCTTTCATCAGATCTAAAATACACACAGACCCAAACGCGCCTCGAGTGTCTGGTTTGCGTCCAGTCGGAGAGCCTCAGCACTGCCTCTGGCTGTTACCTTAAAAAATAAGCAAGGCACAATTTCATGTGAATACTTCAATTAATCAGCTACCGGGGAAAGGTTCTCCGCCTCGGCAGAGCTGTTGCCTTCTCGGCTGTTTCCATCTCATTTCATGACATGATTAGACGCAGCTCAATATGCAACAAAATGTTAAGAATAATTAATATCTTCAGAGCTCAAAATTCAGCTTTGGAGACCTAGGCCGTTACTCTGACAAAGTTTAGTGCTTCTTTGCCAAATTTAACTTGCAGGGTATCAATCACAGCTTCAAAGAGAGACAGACCCCTGGTTCAAGCTCAGAGATCTAATAGAAGAAATTTGCACACTCAGGTGGCAAAATAGAGCAAACAGTGAAGTGAAAGGACTGGGGAAAAGGCAGATCTCTGCCTAATTCGACTCCTGGATGTATTTCCCAACAGGCAACCCACTAGGAGCCCAAAGTGACCCTCGTGCATAGTATGATGGCAGTGGGTTTTGCACACACAGTGCATCACAGACATTGCCACCACTCCGCAAACCAGTGACTCCTGCCAGCCACCTCAGCTGTCCAAGAGCACTGTAATGTGGGGGAAAAAAAAAAAAAGAAAGAAAAAAAGAAAAAAAGAAAAAAAAACCCTGCACATTTCCCTCCTCCTCCCAGACCAGGACAATGTGCTTTGCAATAGCTTTGTACCTTTAAAAACTGAGCACGGAGCTTCTGCCACCTCCCTGGGCACAGGGTACAAGCTTGAAGATCTTGCCCTTGAGATACTGATTCTGCTCCTTTCCTCTCATTAAAAGTAAAAGATTAACAGTTTTAATTACAAGTATTTTATTTACATTAGGATATGTTGTTTCATGGGAACGATACACAATGTCCTAGGAGTATATTTCAACTACTACGATATGGTTTCCATGACTTCTTTGCATAGGTCTCACTTATTCAACTTTATTTTATCGTCTTCCAGCTCAACATAATTAAAAATAATTCCCTGTGGCACAAATTTAATATAAAAATGTACATTTCAAATGTGAGATGAAATTGGAAAAGCAATATCACCAATTGCACTCAATAGCATAACTGCTTCAAGTATGCAAGCTCGATAAATGTGCCAGTACCGAACCGGGTGCCAGGATGACCAGAACACCAACGCGGTGCTGATATGCAAAGCCAACATGTTGGAGAGAGTGCAAGGTTTTGCTCTGAACAGCAAGGATAAGGGAGACGACGGCAGAGACAAGGCTGTTTATTCACTGACGCACACAAGGAAGAGCGTCAGGGCCTGGAGCAGCTCAGCGCTCCCCGGCAGTGTGTCAAATACCTTACCATATAAAGGATGTCCCAGTTCAGGTAGAGCTACACGTCCTGTGAAGGGATAAATCCATTAACTTCATTCTACCCAGACACGACTAAACAACACTGAAGCTTTGTTAACAAAAACTCTTGCTTCCAAAGTGCTGGGCAGCCCCCAAATATCTATCATGATCAGATGAACCTGATGCTAATTGAGAAAAGAGTACGGAAGTTTTTGAACCAGGAGGAAATCAGGCCAATCACTCAGTGCCTCTCTGGAAATCTCATCTTCATTTCAAAGCCACTCCTTCTTGCTCTTGGCCACGTAGGAGTAGGAGTCACGCTCTACCTTTGCATGCTAGTCCCAGAGAAAGTGATGAGGGTCTGCACGCTCATCCAAGGAAGGACCTTGGCAACTGCTGTCCTGGGGTCCTGAGCAACTATTGGATGTAGAGATTAGAGAGGCCACTGGCTTAGGAGTATTTTGGCACTGTTATTAAAGCCTAGGAGTATCCTGGAGTTTCACTTGTTTCCAGAAGCTGAAGATTGAAGATACTCAGGAACACGTGTTTTCTCAATAAGATGAGGAGAACTGACAGCCTTTCAGGTGTGGAAAGTAGAGAGAAGTGGTTGGAAAACAGTAGTAGCTTGTGGACAGAAGGAAAGAAGAGGAAGCGAGACACCAGCTACATTGCCTCTGGAGGCCTCTGCTACAGAACAGCCTTGGTATTTCCCTTCTGTAAGGAGCTGCACACTTGTTTGCCCTGCAGCAGGGCCAGAAAGGACGGAAGTAAATAGGGAGAAAATAACATTTCCTGCTTTGAGATTTAGCTGGAAAGAAGCTTGCCTTGAATTGACTTCACATGGTACAAAGAAGTAATGGCTCAAAAACAGATTGCAAAATAAAATACATCTATCTTAGAATCATAGAATCATAGAATGCTTAGGGTTGGAAGGGACCTCTAGAGATCATCTAGTCCAACCCCCCTGCA
>JAYECN010006349.1:0-29452 GCA_035222435.1 Microcambeva ribeirae | reverse complement strand
GAAAAGAAAAGAAAAGAAAAGAAAAGAAAAGAAAACAAAAGAAAAGAAAAGAAAAGAAAAGACAAGAAAAGAAAAGAAAAGAAAAGAAAAGAAAAGAAAAGGTACTAAATCAGAACCAAATATTTTCATTTCAGAAAATGGTAGTAACGTAGAGCTGGGAATGGGGGGGAAGGAGAGGGAAGGGCACGGAGGAAGGAAAGCAGGAGAGAAAGTTAGCTCATGCTATTATTGTCTCATTGCTTTTCCTCATCAAATTCTGAGGAATTGGAGTGATCCAATTTTAATTCCATATTAGTTACTTTGGCATAGACTCTGCATCACAGACGGGATATGTAACAGTTCAAATGGGGTGGAGCGTTCCTCCCTCCCCTCATGTGTCTTTCATATGTTGCAGTTAAAACATGCTATTCCAAACAGAAATGAATATTGAACAGAAATTGTCCATTCAAGTCTTCATCACCCGACTTTTTTTTTTCAGAGTTATTTTTTTATTTTCCTAGCTTTTTCTTCTCCATTTATGTGCAAGGATATCAAACTTTCATCTTGAATCTTGGCAGCTGTCTCCATCCCTGGCATTAACTCTGGAAAAATTCAATTACCAGTTAAAGTATTCCATATTTGATGAATTTCTAAATCTCAAAGGCAACCTGTGGACTGCGTAAAGAATCCCGTTGAGATCTTCTCATTCCGATTTTTTTTCCACCCACGTGACCCAGGTTAAGTGCTGGGAAATCCAGACCTTGAGATTAAATGAAATGTATATTTAGCTTCCTGTCCAGCTTCAGAAGCAATAAGACTGTAGTTGAAAATTAAATCTCTGACACATGATGTAGAACACAGTGGATGATATTTCTTTACTTTTAGAGATTTAGTGGAGTGGAGTAAACAGTAGTAAAGGAGACACTAGCTCAAAGTATCTAGAAACCAAATCTCCCTAAGAAATGTGGGAAAAGCATCACGTTCACACACACCGTTTTCATTAGGTGTGCTGCAGCCTGACCTCCCCTAAAAGTGCTCAAGTATTTATATTACAAGCTTACATTAGAGCCTGTTGCTCTTAAATATCAGTTTAGATTTAGTCCTGGAACACTAACATACCTCCTGCATCACAGATAAGTCTTCTGAAGATCAGCTCTTAGGGAACTAAGGGGGAAGTGCCTTAATCCCTCCTAACTAAGATCCATCTGATAGTGCAGCAGCTGAAACTATTCACTTATTCTTATTGCAGATATAATACCCCTGTCTATTATGCAACATACATTAACTGCACCAGGACGGAGGCCCTGCAGGATACTCCATGGCCAGTCAGCCACATTTATAAGGGAAGGACCAGATGCTGGCTGTTCCCGTGTTAAGACAGGTATCTTAACCAATAAACCACGGGGATAGGGAAAAACTTATTCTGTGTTTGACAAACTGTTTCATCTTAGCTCTGAAAACTCTTGCGTGCTCAAACTTGTCCATGCTGACTATGTTGCATTTCCAGGAAGTCTAAGTTTTCCAGAGTAAACTTTATTTATCAGGAAATATAAATTTAGCACCAACAACAGGCAAGCTTGTTTTCATTATCTTAATTTATTCTAGAGTTTGGAGCGGGCAAGTGACTCCATAGAAACACTCCATGCTGTGTCTATTTGAGAAAAATTGCTCAAGGGACAAATGGGGAGAAGCTACAGAAATGGCATGCTCAGCAATAATTTTGATCATGTCCATGCTTACATAGCTTAGTAGGGAACAGAGACAGGTCTCTGATCAACCACAGTGTCATCATGCTGCTGCCCAAGCTCCTTGCGAGCTATATTCCACCTCACAGCTGTTTTGTCAAGTCTACCCACTTTTCAGTTCATGCTAATTCCCACAAATCCTACAGAATCCTCCCTCATGTTTCTTCCTATTTCGCCTGAAGAATAAATTCTTCAGAGATAAGAGGGGTGTGGACAAGGAGGGTTATTTTGCAGTGTTCGCATTTAGAGATTATTTTGTGATTTTTCTGTTGTTGTATTTTTAACAAAGGAGTATTCAGAACAAAAGAGAGAATGAGATCGAGCATGGGCCAGATGCTTTCCCACAAGCCATTAGCAGCTTTTATTGTTAAGAGATGCTAGGAAAGAGTGGGGGAAAAATACAGAAAGACAAAAGAGAGAAACAAAAGAGAGGGTGGAGAGTGGTTGGCTCTTAGATAAGAGGAGGCTAAAAGATTAGAAGAGGAACAAGGAGAGACAGAAGGCAAAACAAAAAGAAAAGAAAGGTATAACAAGGGGAAGAAGGAAGGAACTAACAGAACAAGGACAAGGAATAAAAAGAAGGGGAAAAAAAGCAACAAAGCAGCAGCAAACAAGGAGAGAAAAAGGGATAGCAGATGAATAGCTAGGAAAGATGAACCAGGGAGTGGTACAAGAGTGTAGGAAACTTTAGAATTGCCTAGTAAGGAGACCACAATCACAGCCCTGGACAGATTATGTCATTAAAGGTTTTTTTATTATTACTTTTTTTTTACCTCCTCATTTTACATTGGTGAAATGCAAGCTCATGATAGCGTCTCTGAAAACTTT
Organism: Microcambeva ribeirae; assembly: GCA_035222435.1. Lineage (NCBI taxonomy): Eukaryota > Metazoa > Chordata > Actinopteri > Siluriformes > Trichomycteridae > Microcambeva > Microcambeva ribeirae. The sequence continues at coordinate 26,900 of JAYECN010006349.1, read as the reverse complement.
CTAATTAACCTAGTCAATTAAAAGATCACTCCAGTTAAAGCATTTTAATGTTTTAAGACTGTTGTTACACCATCTTGCAAATCCGAGGTAACTCTACCATAAAAACAAAAAACAAACAAAACAAACCACCACCAAAAAAGGAAAAAACATTTTCTGCAGAAACTGATGTGCTAGGGTGTAAACCACAAAAATTAATATCATTTTGAAAAAGCTGTTTCCTGAACCCAGCTCTGTGCTACGAGAGAGACGTGACAACCCACCCCAAAGTCATTGAAGGCCTGAACTGTTATAGAAAGTGAGACTAGGAGGCATTGGCCTCTTCTTTTGCTCTAACTGAAAGAGGTCTTCTGCCCAGCATCCAGGCCAAAAGCCTACTTTTTTTTTTTTTTTTTTCTGATTGATATTGCCAGGGTAACCCTGAGTTCTAGCACAGAGAGGTTATGTATCTGTACATTTGTCTTTTTTCCTGTGCTATTTGTCATTTCTTATTCTAAGATTGGTTCACCTCTATGAATGGCCAGACTGAAGTATATGTTCATGGCTCGTGGAGAGCGCTGCAAATGTATTGTTTTCATAAACAGTCATTGCTTCTTATAATCTTTCTGTCTCTACCTCCTTTTCTCTGAAATTTCAGAGGAGTCACGTCTGAAAGTCTTCCAATGTGCAGTCCTGAGAACGGGGATGCTATAAGGACTGCAGAGGTATTAGGTACTGGCAGTGCTGTGTCGGAAGATCAGGCCTGAGCTAGCAGGGGGTTGCAGGGCAGGAATGAGAGGTTTTTGACCAAAATATCAATTTATTTATTTATTTATTTACTTGTTAATATATCAGCCACTGCGCTTCTCTATGGTTTTCCCCGAGGAAAAAAAAAAATAAATAAATTGAAGGGCAAAGGGAAAAAACAGCCTGTCTAATAAATATTAATTCTACCTGTCAGCAAAAGCAGAGAGCAAACTGTACTGAGTAAAATTAAAAAGAGATTTTACTAGCACAGGCCTGATTAGCAGCATAGACATAGAGAAATACACACAATTCAGGAAAGTGTTTGGGCTGGGGTCAGTTCATGAAGAGGTGAAGAAAGGGAAGATATGAGAGGGAATCCGTGTGGCTGTGGTTCAGCAGAATCCCATTCTCCTTTCCCTCCTGTTCCAGGGGGCGATCAACACAGGCATTGGGGTGGGGTTGTTTTTTACAAATCTTCACAAAATTAGGCTTTGCTTCATATTTCTTGAGAAGAACATAATATTCAAGAGAAAAAAAAAAGTAATAAGTAATTTCTTATGAAATTAAGCTAGGGGAAATAAAATAAAATAAAAAGGAAATAACTTTTCTGTGGAAGACATAAAAAGAATCTCCCATTACTACTTGCGCGGCATGAAGTTAGCGAGGCAAAAGGGTGATGGAAAGTTTGACAAATTCAGCTGGACAGTGTTCCCTGCCTCCTTAACGACAGTTGTACAGATATTGACCCGAGCGCTTACACAGGCATTTCACGCTTAACCCAGTCAATCCAGCACCAGTACAATAGGGAGCAGGGGCTCTGAGCTGGGTGTTCGGTGCTCCATGGGATGGGGTGGAGGCATTTCAGGGAAATGAGCTGCTTTATCTATATTTCTCACACCCCAGCATTAGTGACAAGAAAGCTACACGCGCTGCCAGGATATACATACACGCCGTGCACACCCACTACACATACACACTCCCCAGCAAATACACATATTAGACACAGGCAAAGCAGCGGCGACGCAGAGCTGGGCACACGCAGAGCTGCAGCCTTGCAGAGGCCATTTCTGCAGCTGCTGCTCACCTGGCCGTGTTCTGCCCCACTCCCAGCCTGAATAAGCCCTTTACTTTTTTTTTCCAACAATTGCCTGAAGGGTTACAAGTTAAGGGGGAGAGAGCAGAGACTGCGAAAAAATGTCTCAGTAAGATCACATGTGACTATAGCAGGAAGAGTCTCAGGAAAAAAAAAAAAAAAAAAAAAAAAAACACAAGACTCGGGCCAACCTACCTCTCCTCTCCAGCCCCTGCTATAGTCTAAAATTAGCTGCCATTGACCTGATAATATTCGGAGGTGGCCGGATTGAGGCGTTCCCTCCCCCTTCAGCTGGCTTGCCTCGCTCTGCGGGCTAATAACAGCTAAGCCAGCCTAGCAGCCGGGGGTTTATCACTCCTCTCCCAGCAGGAGATGCCCTGATTTATCCCGTGGCAGCGCCTCTCCGCCCTGCCACGCACGCGTCTCCCACGCCGCCCGTGCGGCGCAGCAGCAGAGAGCCCTGGGGGCAGCCCGCGCGCGATGAGCAAGGCGGCCGCCCGCCCGCAGGGAGCTCCAGAGCACAGCACGCTGCTCCCACGCTGCAGCGTCGCTGCGGAGAATTCCCCGCGCACGGAGACAAGGTGCAAGCCGTGCCCGGGAAGAGCTGCCTTACGCAGCCATTGCGGCTCCGCAGTGCCAGCTCCGGTCAGTCCGTGAGACGTGGGACGGAATGGAGCTTGTGAGACAGCCCGGTCCTCCCGTGCTGACAATTCTGTCTTTCGCTCACTCAGAAATGGCATGAACAAGCTTGGATGCTCATTGCCCTTCAGCTGACTCCTCGGGTCACGAGAGGCTCCCTCGCCCTTGAAAACATCCTCCCCCTTGACGCCGCTGGCTTCACTCCAGCTCCGCTCTTTCAGAAGAACTCCTCTATCCGCCCTTAACAAGAACTCCCGGGCCCATGTCACCAGTTCTGGAAAACACGGCCTGCGCCCTCGCAGGCGCCCACGCCGCAGCAGGGCCGGGCCTGCTGCCCGCCGCCACGAGCCGCCGCTCCAGCCCGGCTCCGGCTCCGGCTCCGGCTCCGGCGGGCGCTCCAAACAGCGCCGCTGGTGGGAGAGCCCGGGCCGCGGGGAGCACGGCTACGTGCGGCACGCGGGGCCTCCTCCTTCCCCCCGCGCCCTGCGGCGCTTTGATGTGCGCGTGGCGCTGCCGAGCGGACCCTTCCCCGGGCGGAGAGCGCGCATTTCGCATTTCGCATTTCGCCTTCACGCTGCGTCCCCCCTGCCTCCCTCCTCACCCTCCCAGCTGCCCTTTGTCTGGCTGCGCTCCGGCGAGCACGTCCCGCTCACCCTGCGTGCTCCTCACCCCCTTCATCCTTGCCCCCCACCGTGCAATCCTCGCACGCTGTCATGGCTCGCTTCCTCTCCCGCACGCAGGAATACAAGCTTGCCTACGGCCACCCTCGTCGTGCCGGGAGCGGGAGTGCTTGCGCTCAAGCCCGGGTGACTGTGCAGGACGTTGTGCCGGCGAGAGCTTACGTTACTTACACGGGCACGTGAAGGAATCTCTGGGACCTATATTATGCTCGCATTTCCATGTAAATTGTTATTATCAGTGTGAAAGATGTGTGCTTTTTACCAATACTAGCATGTCTGGGTTTACCAGTGTGTGAATTATTTATACCCATACATATACACACAGGCTCTTATGTCCAAGTATATACTCAAGTACCTAAAGATACATTGTCTTTTACCTACTTTGTACATAAAAAGCTATATACATAAGCATGTGTTCATACGAATGCACTCACAATATATAGATGTATTTCTGTATGATTGCAGATCTGCAAACACATTTCTGCATGTGCTGTGCTTGCCTATATTTGTGCGTCTATTGTAATTGCTTATGTGCATGCATGGCTGTGCACCTGCATTCACCTGTTCCCCCGGGTGAAAGGCTGTAGCTGAATTGTTATTCCTCACAGGAGCATGCCGATATTTACACTTCTGCAGCTACACACAAGCAATTTTCTGCCCTAGAGCGTTTACTTTTGAATGTACACTTAGTCCAAAAACAAATATTAACATTAGCATTAATATCAACATAAATCAAAGCAAAACTAAATCATACATGGAAACTTTTGTTGGCAATGAAGAAGTTTTTTTCCATAGTATTTTGTTGCTTCTCTCTTTGCAGTGATAAGGTCTCAAAACCCGGAAAGAACCCAAAAAGCAAAGATAAGAATTTGTCTCAATGCGTTAAGGAACTTGAAATTATTGACCAAATCCTCTAAAGAAATCTGTACGTTTCCAACAAGACATGAAGGGCAATACTTTTGATACCTTATACCACCATTTGGAACAGAATAGTCCACAACTGCTTTGCTACGTAGCTCCCCTTGGCTTTAGCCTATCCCATTAGCAGACGCCTTAGGAGTTTACTCTTTGCATTATCTTTCTTAAGTTTTGGCCAGAGCAGGATTTGATGGTTTGTCCCTTTGTTTATTTTAGAAACAGGACATTTGAAATAACCAGCAATTCGCGTATCTCTGACGTCTGCAGAGGAGTTGCCGTACAGGTGCAGACAGAGTACTAAGCTAATGGGCATTCTTATGCCAGACACAGCCTCTTTCAAACCATTGGGCTTCAGGAAACGGTGTACAAGTTTTCACTATTAATAGACTATCCCAGCCTTTCCTGTAGACAGTAGTTTAGGAAACAGAGCAAGTTACTGGAAGGTTACTTCAGCCCTGGCATCTCACAAAGAGAAACAATGAAGAGTAAGATGGACACGTTAAATGTAATGATAGGCTCCTGGTATTCCAAAGTGGCAACTTCCAGCAGCGGTTGCTGTGGGAATCATATAGGAATTGCAGTTGTTTTGGTCCAGGCTTCTCACAAAGAAAGGCCTGGAAACCAGAAAGGTACAATATTGACTGCATGGCCTTCCTTCTTACCAGCAAAAGTCTTCCCCCCAGAACACTTTGCTCCAAAATGGCTCTTGCTGACTCCTTGTTTCTCCATAAGGAACAGGCCAACAGCTGGGAGCTCAAGGTTTTCTTTCTTTTTTCTACTTTCTTTTCCATTTTTATTTTTTTTTCCCCATATTGAGAAGCTCCAGCGCTGAGTCCCCCAGAGCAAACACAGATTATGGGATAACTGAGAGAAGACAGGCTCAGCACTGTTCTGTGGCTTTTGCTCTGTGATCTTAGCAAAGAGCTTCCTAAAGCATCTGGGCCACCTGTTCCAACAAGGGTTTCACTCATGGAGAGAGAATACTTAATCTAAGGGATTTTGGAGATTGGTATTGATGTATTTGGCATAAAACTCACCATCAGAAGTAGCTCCAAACCTGATATGGTCTGCTACTGCAGTCAGGCAGAGGATGGCAGACACTAGCTGTCCATTCCTTCTTACTCCGCAAGGTAGGGCTGAGATGTTGTCCTGAGATGAAGCCATCAGGCATCTTTTCAAGATGGAAAGTGCTTGGGCTCAGGTCAGTGCTTTCCCCAAGATTTGTTCCAGTTTAATTGACCAGATGGGAACAGGGTGCACTTTGTTTGAAAGAGATTATACACCTGCACTAGCTCCCCTGCCAAGTCTCTTATCACTCTTCAAACAACATGAGTATGGGGAAATGGACCCAAGAAAGCTGAGGCTGGATGCATGAGAAGGAGTATAGATTCCTCTACTGATGACACAGATAAGTACAGCCAGCCATTCTCCAGTTCAGAAACTGAACTAGAGAAATTAGATGGCAACCCTAAGATAACAGGGAGCCACAACTGAGTGTTAGCCAGTCCATTAACCCAGGCTGCTGACAGAGTTACAAGAATGCTAACAAGGGGGTGTAAAGAGGAGAAAACATCCACAGGGAAAGACCAAGTAATTCATCCAGCTTTTAATTTTGGTATCTTCAGCCAGTAGTCTTCTTCCCACTAAGTATCATTTTTAAACATGAGTAGTTCCCATGTTACAAAGCTGCTGAGACAGGGCTAGATGCTGTGGTAGCACTGGCCAAGCGGGTGCCTTGGTTTTGGCATGCCATATAACTCCCCTCTAGCTAACTCTTGACCTCCTCCTCCATCTGCATCCTCCTCTCTCATCTTTTCTCCTTTCTTTCTCTTTCTCCAAGTCTCCCACCATCCCTGTGTTGTCTCTCTGTCTGTCCTTTTTCCTACCGCTGTGTCTCTTCCATTCTCCACTCCTCCTCCATACGTATTGCCTCTCTTCTGCTCATCTGTGTCTTTTCCCTGACTGTACTTCCCCTCAACACTCCTTCCCTCCTTCTTTTTCATTGCCTCCCTATCCTGCCCTTGTCCCTGCAGATGTGCTCCCTAATCTCCATCCTGAAGTCCCCTGAGAAAGGATGCTACAGTCACTACGGAGTTAAAAACGTGACAGCGAGCCGTCCCTTTGTCATTTAATTACTGCCAATTCCCACCTGGGAGACAGGAGATGGCTGGGCATCACAGTCCCTTTGTCATTTGATTACTGCCGATTCCCATCTGGGAGACAGGCGAGGGCTGGGCAAAGCCCTCCGGCTCTTCGTGCGCTCCCGCACGTTCGCAGCAGCCCAGCGAGCGCTGCATCCCTGCTCACAGCCCCAGCCCTTGCGCTTGCAGCTCCCTGAAGGGCCGCGGGGAGGAAGGGAGGCCAGGTAAAGCAGACTTTGGCAGGCAGAGATAGCACCATATAAGGTGAAGACCTCAGAAATATGAGGATTGAAGGGGATTATATGGTGACTGTTAAAAAAAAAAAAAAAAAAAAAAAAAATCCCAGAGGGCATTCAGGCTCTTTGTCCTGGTGCCTCACTGCTTTGCAGAGGCCCCTGAGTCCTTCACTCTGCTAGTGTGTTCCTCAAAGCTGGAATGAGGCTTCCTGACCTCTCCTTCCCACAGTGTATCCCCCTACAAACATGCACGTGCACACGCATGTGTATCAGTTATATTTTTATATTTCAAAGGAATCAAGCACCCCCACAGCAGACAGATTTACAGACATTGAGACATCATCCCTAGGAAACTGTATTTCTGGCCATTAAGAGAAGATGGGCAAACTGTAATAGTGAAATTTGCCAGCAGTAAGAACAAGGAGCAGATCACTCCAGTGGATCCACATCACCCCCTTTAAAATAAATAATAAATAAATAAAAGTGTGAGCAAAACACTTTAAAGGATAGAGAAATGAAGATGATGAATTAGCTAAGGAGATAAATACCAAAAGCAGAGCTGTGTCACACCAAGTAGGCAAAAGTAGGTGCAATAAAATGAAGACCTTAATCACCGAAGAGGATCTGCCTGAGTGAAAATGCGCATGGAAACTCAAAAGGTGATGTTAAAGACTATGCCTTTAGGCTAAGTGTTCCCAGCTGAGAGATTGCTAAGCTAATACTGGCTACAGCCGGTTGGAACCAGAGAGAAAATAGAGCAGATATCTCGCCAGATCCTCAGGCTTCATGGGAACACCGAAAAATATGCAAAGTGCTCCAAAATTTATCACTAATGATACATCCCCCACCCATGGCATATAGGATCCCTTCGGCAGGATCTGAAAGCCTCACAGCCTTTATTTTTCACACCCCACTGAAAGGAGGAAAGATCCTTTTTCAGATGTAGAACTGAGACAAAGGCAGCATAAAAGTAGACCCCTGGCTAAGATGCCACAATGCCAACCACTGCAGCATTAGCAGTTTCTTAGCCCCTGAAATGGAAACCAAGAGCTTGGAAGAGTAGATGAGTATTGCTAATAGGGACCCAAACAGCAGTAGCCCAGAGGAACTGTGAAGCAAAGTAGCCTAGAGGAAACCGGTAAAGCCCAACACTGCCCAGGCCGTGGTGCTTTGCTCAGCGCTGCTCAGAGCTGCCTCCCTCTGGAGGGGGCCAGCAACCTCGCCTCTACACCTGTGCCTTTCTTTCTGAACCAAACTTCTACCCTCTCATTTACTGCTAAAAGAGTAGCTACCAAATAATCTGCTCTTTCTCCCCATTGACAGAGTAGCTCTATGAGCAGTGTATGACCCTAGAACGTGAGAGTCTCATGTTCAGTTTCTTCCTTAAGGGATCTTTCTCTTTTACTTTCCTAGACGTGGTGTTCGCAGATCCACAAGGTGCGAATAAAACTACTCAACATGCTACTTTTTATGCTTGCTTAGGTCTCATACCTACCTATGGATGACCCTAAAATATAAAAATGCTCTGCCTACACTAATGAGTTCAAATGCACCCAATATGGATTTCATGGGAATGTTTAATTTATAAGTACAGGTATGGCCAAAAAAATTGACTGTATCAAAGGGTAGAAGCAAAGATCACCTGCTGTCTGTACATGTGCCAGGAAACCAGCAAGGTAGGAGACATGCAGGCTCAGTGTTGATTTGTGATCGAATTCATCCTTAATTCTTCCTTGCATGGGAATGAAGAATGTTCCATGGGCTGACCCAGAATGCGCAATTTCTAACTAACTTGTTAGGGTCTCCAGCACTCCAGCTGTCTGCAGTGGTGCAAAAGGCTTCCCCAGGAGGCTCTTTCGCAAAGTAACTCTAAATACCGCTGCACTTCATGTGGTGTCTGATCTCGTAGGCACACAACCATTGTTTTCATAAATAACATGACGGAAATTTGTTTCCAGCATATGACAGCCACTGAGTGTTTTTTTTCAGGAACATGTTCCATGTTTTTAGGCATGATTGCCTAAATGCTGCCTATATCCCTTGTCAGATTGCTAACCTTCTGTATTGAAATCTGGTTTAAATAACAAGCACTGCACATATAGGCTTTTTTTTCTTTTAGAACAAGAGCTGAAGGTGGATCAACTGTGATGTTGATGTGGGCCTGGGAACTTGTTTCTCAAGGAAGTTCTGTGGATAGGGGTGAAATGGGGCTACAGCCAATTTAGACCTACTCCTTAAATCCTTGAACTGCCCTGGTACTACAACCCTTGTATCACTCCTTTTCTACAACTTCTATTCTCCTCTGTCTTTCTAGATCTTCTCTTGATAGCACAGAAAGTGACTGAGACATAAAAATAAAAAGGTATGAAGAAAAACGGAAACAAAAAGGAAAAAAAAATCTCTCTTGCAGAAAATGACATGGGAATAGGTAGAAAAATAGAGAAGAAAATGAAAAAGAAGGGGCAGGTTAAGACAGTAAAAGAGGAAAAGTATAACAAAGTAGTAACTGTGTGAAAGAAATAGTCGAGTGAAAGACAAGAAAGTCATAAAAATGAAGGAGAGACAGAAACAAAAGGGACAGCTGATTTAGAAACATTTCCCTTTCTCAGTAAGCTACATTCTTCCCACTTTCAGAATGTAACTTCGTAAAAGTTGCATGACAGTGTTAGGGAAGGATGTCCTTGCAGCTTTTCTTGTGAAGTGAAGCAATTAGCGATTTGCTTGCTACTTGAGCAAGTCAGTAACTTGCAAGTCTTTGAAGGTAATACCATCTGCATGTTACACCAGCATGATCCATAGAGTTAGCTGCAGATTCTGTTCTCTGAGTGTCACAAGGGAGCGGGGGAACCGTGAGCCAAAGCACCTTTAACAAGGCCTAAGATTTATCACATGAAACATTCTTCAGCCTTTCCGAAGAATCACCGGATCAGAGACAGAGAGGACAATATCCTAGTCATATGAGACCCTAAATCCTGAAATGATCTAACAGCACAGTGAAGCCCAAACCTCCATAAATAACAGATTTATCTGCCACTGTTTCCTAATTGAGTGTCAATGCAAGACTTCTGGGAAGATCTTAATCTGTGGGGTGAAATGTAGCAACAAAATACACGTGTAAGTCTTATTGCAGTTAGCTGAGACAGAGAGATGTTCATACAGCAGCCCCAAGCCTCCCTGAATCCTATCCCATCTTGTGCAGGGCTCTGTGGAAAATCTGAAATGACTTCTCCACAGTAGCCTCTCTCCCAAATGTTCCAGAGTTAACCCCATGGAGCTTGGAATATTGCAGAAAGCAACAACTAAAATTACTGCTGATGTGATTCTCAGAGCCCAGAGCCAGGCAGGCAAGGATTACTAACAGCACTGACTGGTGCTCCTAAAGGATCCAGCTGAAATAGGATGACACAGTAGAAAACATTGTGTATAAGTAATGAGACACAGCCATATTCTGAAGATCTACCTCAAGACCTACATGTGGGAACAAGACCTGGAGTTATTATATGGTTTGGCTCAAGAGAAAATCTATGATAACCAAAACACTAATATCCAGAAATTCAGATCAGCAAGATCCCCTTCCCAAGCTAGACAATCTGTTATCATCCTCTGGACTAAACACAGATACCATAACAAAGACAGCGCGGCTAAACAGAGCCACTGCAATTGCTGTAATTCCAACGTGGTTCATGTTTATCCTAGATTCCATCCTATTTTTCTTACTTGCAGCCTCTGGCACCAAAGAATAATTTGTTGGGAAGTTAGAAAATACAGTTACGGATCATAACCCCCCACCTGCCTGTTGGGAATGTACACAGCTGACGATATCAGTAGAATCCACACATGTCAGATCCTATCCACAGTACAGTCAGCATAAGCCAGACCAGAAGCAAGGAAATGATCTACGGAGTCAAACTCCAAAAGTTTTAATGGCTGGGAAATTGATGTTCCAGTAATGCACTGAAAAAGCAGTTTAGGAACAAAACCAAAGAGTCTCACTGGTTGGTATTATGCAGCAGAAGCCACGGTACAGCCCTTAGGAAACTGCTGCACAGAATGTGAAAGTGTTGTCATGACTGCACACATAAGAATAAATGTATTCTTACATTCTTACTTTTTACTAAGAGGAATAGGAGCTCAGTAGTATCACATGGTTCCTAAACTGCTGTTGGCTGGAGAAAACCGGCCAAAGATGGAAACAGATTAAGACTAAAGAATACATACCAAAAATGTGACATCCTCCTGTGGCTCTCTGGTCTACTCTCCCTGTAGGACCCTTCAAAAGGCAAAGCCAAACCTTGGCAGGTGACTTTTAGTGTACTAAAAGACATGCTCAAACACTGTACATCTTTTTTGGTCTCTAATATTAGCTCCTCAATGGCCTAATTTCTGGACATGATGTAAACTGTTATCCTGAAGCATGTTTATGAGAGTTCAGTGCACTCTGCAGAGAACAGTTGTCTCATCCTTCCAGTCCCCAAGTTGTTATGTGGCACCAGACATGGAAGCTGAACCCGCTCAGTCCCTTCTGTTGGATCGTCAGGTTTCAAGCTATGAAGATGACAAGGGAGACCAGTTTGGCTCCTCTGCCTTCTAACTAAAAAAAAAAAAAAGAAAAAAAAAACAAAACAAAAAAAAAAGAAAAAGCCTTTGGTTATTCAGAGAGATGTGGTTGACAAACATTCATAGCCCTCAGGCAATTAACTGTGACCACTTTCCTTGGCAGACATCATGCCTTCCAGTTCCATTCTCTCTCCTCTATCAATGCAGGCAATCTTGTTTCCAGTTCTCCCAGACATATGAAAGTGTCCAAGATGTTTCAGCGGGGCTACTCTACAACCGAAATCCCTGATATTGGGATACCTTCTCTTCTGAATTCCATGAGCAAGCTCTTTCTATTGCTATTTTCCACTGCAAGTTTCCATAATGAAACAGCTTGCCCTCATCTTCTATTCTGTCTGTAATCCTTTAGGTCAGCCTTTAGGCAGAGACACACAATCAGAATACTACACATTAAGCAGCAGGAAGAGGACACATGGAGCAGATGTGGATTTTTTTCCATAGGAGGATCTTATGACTGCCAGGACTTAACTTTATCTTCTGCAACATTTGGCGGCAGTCAGCAATATTTATTTATTTATCACGTTGCCCCTCTCTCTGCTCCCTTCATCCTCACCATTCCTGCAGTCTTGGAGCCTCACCTAAGGTATCCCACATTGTGACCTACAACTAGGAATTTGTTCCAGTATGAAATTAAGGGGGCTTCATGGCAATTTAAGTGACAACAAACTTATCTCCTTTTCAGAAAGAACAGGAAAATGGACTTCTTCTACCCATTCCCATTGCACAAAACATGTGAGCAGAAGTTGTTACAACCTGAAAAAATGTGGATGTAGGCTAACCACCCCAACCCAGCATAGCTAAGCCTCAACCTCCTCAATCCAGTCAGATACCAGTTCTGTCATTCCCGCCTTGCAACAATGTTCCTGCAGGTCTCTTGCCTTGGGGCCTCCTTGTGCATTCTTGAGGCCCCCTCTGCCCGCAGTATTCCTCTGTTATGCAGCTAGGTAATCCTTTTGAAGGTACTCCGTTATCTTTTGAAGTGTTTGCCCTCACCACCTGCCCTATGACATTCTCTTCAGCTGTTCTCCTAATTCCCTGTGACATATAATTGCCTTTCCACTTTCCAAGCATTCCCTTCAGGGCAACCCGTCCGGCTCCAGAAACTGTGATACTGAGATCCCCTCAGGAGACCTCAGCTGAACTGACTTGATTTCCAGCCTCTAAATGACCTGTCAATCTCTCCTACCTTTACCTAGGAAATCCCGAAGGTAGAAGGCTATCTCAGAGTCACCATGTTAGCTGTGCTGTCCACAGGACTTGGCAACTCTCCACTTCCAAGAGCTCTTCTCTCTCTCCCTTCCCCTAGACTGAGGGAAGGAGAGACTGCTCCCTTAATAACTGGTAGGAGACCTGTGCTGGTTTTGTCTCCCTTCTCAAAGCCAGTGGTTGCTCTCACGGCAGCCCTTCTGCTTGCTGCCCAGACACCACAGCGACCAGAAAGAACCTGGGCAATAAAAGGTCAAGGGAAGTGGAACACCACTGCACTGAGGGCAGCAAACTGGGCTCCTGCACTGCGGCGTCTCAGATCCCACCAGGGCCTCCTCCCCGTTAGCCTTTCGCTTGTTCCTTACCTCCTTTCTCCTCATAGGTGCTCTCTCCTTCACCCACTCTCATCACCCCGAGTGCATGGCTGTGCTGTTGCCATGGGCACATTATTGCCAAAGCCAAGTAAAAAAAGTAGCATATGAGCACTGGCCTGAATCCAGCAGCTCCATACAAGGTCACTGGCCTGACACCAGCAGTTCCATATAGGGTCTGAAATGTTCCTTTGCTGCTTCCCCTCTGCTTCCCTTTGCCGGCTCCCACAGGCACGTAAAAGGCACAAACACAGAGCGCGTGGGGCCAGCTGGGGCCTGGATACAAACAGGGTCTGCAGAACAGGCTGCAGGTCTCACCTGCCTCTGGGCTTGCCACAAACCAAACCAACCAACCAAACAACAAAAAACACCGCACACTCTTTCCCCTCATCTAGGAAAGCCTGGAAAGCTGCTTCCTCCCCTTCACAGCTTGCCGGTTGCCTTCCGCTCACAACTGAAGCAATCAGGTGTCCTCACTTACTTCGCTTGGGACAAAGATTTTGCCTTTAAGCACAGCAGTAATGACTACTTCAGAGATATTCTTGCTCTCAAACTTCGTAAAAGGCTGACAAAAAGATTTTTGTCTTTCAGTGGAGAATGTTGCTATCTGTGACAATGCTAAAAGAATGTAAGGCATCCTGTGTTTTCCTAACAATGCTTCCTTTGACCCTACCATGGATCAAATAAGCCCAGAAAATATTTGTGATTCTTCTGTTGTGTATTGCATTATTTTAGCTTTTTTACTGGATTTATTAAAGTGTGATCCAGAAATGGACACCACTTGAGAGATGTAAACAAATTCTTCTTTCAGCTTTTCCCGTGAGTCATCTTGTCATGTAAAACCTCTCATCAGCCTGTGTTTCACAGTGAATGGTTACTTTGATACTTTTATGGTCTGTTTTTGAAGGGTGCGTGATATTTCATAGTTCCAGAATTAAAATGACTTTGAAAGCAGGGTACTTAGTATTGATTAAAGTAACTTGTATTTTCTATAGAAATGGATGTAGGCACAGCCAGAGCAGTATAATTACCTCACCAAGATGAGCAACAGTTTATTCCCTCCCATATAAAGAACAATGTGAGCAATTTTACAATCAGTAATCCTTAGAACAAAGGAACCTTCTTGGGCATATTAGTATCTCTCAAGACAAATTCAGCCTTGAGTTGTCATTGCTAAGTGCTCTGTCCAGAGCACCATGTTAAGGGCCATAGAGAGGAATTACCAAAGAAGCACCAGTATTCCCAACGGTTTACAAAGGTCACTTACGCAATGCCCTGGTCACATGACAAAGGTCAGCCTCCAGCCATGCCAAATCTGGAAATAGACTTAACCCTTCTAACTTTGTAATTCCTTTATCCATTGCTCCCCACCTCCACAGTCACAACCAAAATTCCAAAGCACGTGTGTGATAGGAATGTGCAAATGAATCCACTGGTCTGGTCTTCTTACCTCACACTCATGCATCCACTCACTCGCCTCAAACAGATCCTCCTTCACCCTCAAGCTTATGTGCTCTGTGCTGAATCCAGCACCGCCCCTCCACGTGTAATACTTCCCTCAAAAACATTATGTCTCCCTTGTCTTTGCAACATTTCTCTTCTCCATCAGCTTTCTCCTCTTTAGCTGCACTTTTTTTCCAACACATCCCTCCTCCTCTCTCTCTCCCAGGCTTACTCTAGACTGTAATGTTAGCCAGAAGGATAGTCCAGTCAATTTACCAGGCTAATATGGACACAACAGACTGGGTTTAACTCATGTTAAATGGATCACGCTAAAACGTAAGAGATGTTCTCTGCATAAAGCTCACACTTTAATAAATCCAAGGTCCTTTAAATCCTAATCTAGGAAACACATTTTCATTTCTTAGCATCTTACTCAGTTCTTGTCAGTTACTGACTCATTCCTTCCAAGCTGCTCTCCTTTTGATTGTGTTCTGCTCTCTTTCAGAACCTGCCTCTTTTTCTCCCATTCCATCCCCCAAAGGCCAAAAGGCTCCACTGCACAATTCCCCATCACTGTAAACAGGACATAATTCTTTCTTTTCCCCTGTGACCCACAGCATGTTTTTTTTAATTATTATTATTTCTACCACAATCAGGGCAATTACGTGGCTTTTCTCATTTTGATACTTTCCCCTTTGCATGTGTTTATGTTAATATTTGCTTGTTTCTCACTCTTAAGTTTTATCGTTCTTAAGTTTTATCGCTCCTCAAAGACAATATTTTTCTTAGAAGAACAAAGAACTTATTTTCCCTCTTAGATATGGATAAGGCGAGGCCAAGATCCGGGAGTACTGTTGCTAATCATACGGGGAGGGAGAGGGAAACAAATGAGAGAGTAGAAAATAAGGATGGAGTTAAATCATGAAGGCAAAGGTTACAGATAGGGCTGACTTATGGCCAACATCAAAAATAAGGACACCTGATACCACCTTTCCAGTGGTGCCTTTGGTACCCAGGGGAAAATAAGCGAGAGCTGGAAACAGACTGCCTAATAGCCAACCCACACTCTGCGGGCTATTTTCCAGAGGCAAAGATGGCAGTAGGACAGAATGCTGTGCGTTGTTTCCCTTGGACAAGTGACACCACAGGTCCTCTATGAGTATAATGCAAATTATAATTCACTGCAACACTCACGTCCTTAGACCACATAACAGTTTCCTCAAGTCATGTGTCCTACCCACTGAAATGAAGATGTGATTTTCTTCCCTCACTGCTGCTGCAAGAAAGTCGAAGCTGCAACAATATCAGAAACAGGAAAGCCTAGACTAGGCTAGACCATTAACAAAAGAACATGCAGGCATGTATTCATAATGTGTGCATAAAGTTAAACACCATGGGGAAAAAAAAAAAAAAAAAAGAAGTTGGTTTAACTTTTGTCATCAAAGAAATAATGAAGCCTGATCCTGGCTTAACAGGCATAAAGAGGTTCTTGGCCTGCTCCCCAGATGTGCACAGCACCATAAAATTCCTACAGCTGTCCAGTTGCCAGTGCAATATAGAAGACACTGATCTGACTACAGTAGAACTCTCACTGTTTTTTCCACGAGCTCTGCAATGTATGCATTATGCCTAAGGCAATGTACATCAAAGAGTTTCTGGATTTCCTTCCTGTGCTATAGAAGTGCTGACTTAAAATCAAGTTCCAGCTTTCCTGAGGTTCCTATCTCTAAATCTTTTGCTGATACACATCAATCTTGATAAGCATTCCAACACAAATGCATTCCCCAAACCCCCAGCTTGTGGCAGAAAACCTCAGAGCTGATCCGCAGAAGCTCATCTTGAAACCTGGTTCTCGTGCCATAGCTCTGTGGGTTCTCTTCCTTCCTCGCTGCCCCGCTGGGCCAGCCCCTGGGCTGCTCATGCAGGTCTGCCAGGGTACGGTAACATTTTAAACATTTGCCACTGGAATTCTCTGCTCCTTACCCACACATCTGGCTGAAAATAAGAGGGCTCATAACAGATGTGAAACTTGGCTCTTGGTGGGGTTCCATACACCACAGCAGCTAGGCTTCCCAGGGAAAACTCTGGGTGAGAGGGAGGGGAAAGGAGGCCTGAAAGGCAGTTACAAGCTGTTTTGGAACGCGCACATTCCATAGCCATTTTTGAAAGAGGAAATTCCAGCATCCCTTTCTCATTTCTGACTCATATCACATGACTTCCAGTTTGTTGTTTCAGTCATTTCATCCCCCTGTCTCTCTTTATGTCAGCTCTTTCATTCCCTCCCTCTTTTCCTTCTCCTGTTTCCCTCATCACTCTCTGCTCTTTCACTGGCCTTCCTGCTTTTCTTTCTCTTCATTTTCTCTAAATAGCTGTAATCCTGTGAAGCTCTCTGCATCCTGCACTAGTCATTGCGTGAGCGAGAGCAGAACCCTCTTCCCAAGCTCACCTCTTCCAGTCCTGACCATGGCATGGCCATTTCTAGGGATTCAGCCTTCAGTGGTCATTCAGCTGTTGCTTCTGAACCGAGCCCAGGAATGCAGCCAGGGCAGACGCTGAGGTATGTGATGATGCACCCCAACAGTTATTTATGATGTGACAGTGTGTCTGTTGCTCCTGGAAACCAGAACGAGGCTCCGCGAGCCTTCCGTACAGGGTTGCTATGCAAAGCGCTCCCACTGGGGAGCGGGAACAGGGCTACGGTTTGGCAGTAATTCTGTTAGGAATGACCTGTTGCAAAAGAGCAGGGCAGAAACAGGCAGGACCACCTGCCGATTAGCAGCAGAGACCCCAGAGGGGGTGGCTGGCTGATCACCACGCTGGGCCGGCAGTTAACTGCTTCCCAGAGGCAGTCAGTGCGGGAAGGAGGGAAGAGCAGGCCGGTTTCCATGGCAGCAGTGCTCATGTCATATGAGGTCAAAAAGGGACTGAGGCTGCCAAAGAAAATTAATTTTGATGAGAGGATAAAATCCGCAGCAGTGACTGAGTGACTCAGTCTGCCAGTTTGGGCGTCTGAGCAGCTTTGCAAACACCCCTCTACGGGTCCTCACTTCTCCCAGCTATTGTGCCCTTGGGGGGCTCTCCCAAAGCCTGATTATCTATCTCAGTGCCTGCCCTGAATCCACCCCTCGCTATTTTTGTTTCTAGGTCACTGAGAATACAACCGCATAGCCAGCAGAGGTTGCCTGCTGGGCAGCTGGCATGCTCGTGCTAGTTTTGATCGCTAGGAAGGACAGCACCAGCTACACTGCACAACAGACTGCACCAACGCACCGGGGAGCCTCCGCGAGGAGTCAGATGGCCAATGGCCATTTTGTCGCAGTACCTGAGCCAACTTAATGAGTGCACACGCATCCCTGGTAACAATAAAACCATGTAGGCTGTCTGAAATAGAAAGAAAGAAAGAAAAAACTTGGTGGACTTTGCAGATCTGTAAACCTCTCAAGCAGCAAAGCAGCTGGAATTCTGCATGTCCCCTCTGCAGAATCCAAATGTGTTGAAATGGATTTCTATTGCCACCTGGTGGATAACTGAGCATCTAGAATTAACACCAGGATTTCTCCCTCAGCCATTCCTTGAGAGAAGCTCATTCTCCTGCACTTATCGCACAGGCCTTTACTCTTGCCACGTCACAACTTTTTCACATTAAAGGGAATGTGGAAGAATGTTAATGATTTTAGATTAACCACTCCAAGATATTCCAGTCATTACAAGTCTTCTGTGTAGTTCTCAATTCAAAACTGGCAATTTTCTTGACTCCTCCACATGGTGTAATAAAGATTCCCTCCTAAACTCCAAAGCTTGTGGTTCATCTGACCTTAAAGCACAAACCTTCTCCCTGGCCTTGAGAACTGCTGAATGAGTCATCCACAGTGGGTCAGTTAATGAATGAAAAATTACCAACCCCATTTATCTTTGGCAGAAATTTCTTTGTAGGATTTTGGCCCTGCTTACTGAGGAACGTAAGAACTACTAGACAGAATCAGACTATCTGTTTATCAAGTCCAGGGTTTCATATTTAGCTTAATGCCAGATGCCTCATGGAAGGCAGTAAGCTCAGTTTGCCCTCACATGCTCCTTTCATGGGCATTCCTGCAGCTTCTGCTGGAAACGGGTGACTATTGCCTCACTTCTAGTAAATAACTTACCATTCAGTAAGAGTCCCGTGTGAATTCCTCACATCTCACAGGCTGGGATGATTCATGGCATCTTGTCACTCCCAATAGCTCTCACTCAGTGAATGAAATCCTAGGTTCAGTAAGATACATTTCAGCTCCATGTGGATGATCGTGCTCCAGGATCAGCTTCAGCTCCATGTCAAATTGTCAGTGGAACCGCAGCAACTCCTTCAATATCCCTGTTTGAGAGATGACACTCCCCTTGCCACAAAAAAAAACAAAAAAACAAAACCAAAAACACACAAACAAACAAAAAAAAAACCCTAATGAAATGCTTATTGTTTTGGTACTGTTAACCTATGACATCTTTTTTTGTTGATGCTTTTTCTTTCTTTGTGGTGGTGGTGGTGGTTTGCTTTGTTTGGATTTTTTTGACCATCTTCTGTTTGTGCTACAGATGGTGCCTTGTCTCGACTACCTTGGACCTACCTTCTAATGCAGAAGGTGAAGTATTTCTCACAACAGTTTATGAAAGACCCAGGAGATCACCCTGAGCAGAAACTGTACCCATAAAATTAAAGGTAGTGGGACAGTATGGGGAGATTTGGCAGCACTTTGAAGCTAAATGTGACATCAGGAAGCAATGCAGCATCCCCATTTCTAGCAGAGGCCAATTGGAAAATTCCTGGTGGAACTGAAAATGTCCTTTCGTGTAGATTTTTTTTTTTTTTTAATTCTCTGCATCTACACTGACACTCACTGGCAAGCGCGTAAAGCTGAGCATTGGAAGGGCTCATAACTGGTAGCGATTCGCCAGCTCTCTGCAGCTTCATGTTTCAGCTTCATGTTCGGTCTGGTGCATTCACAATTGCTACCTCAGGACAAAACAGGCATTAGTAAGTTGTTTTGTCTCCACTATGATGGAAGGATTTTGATTCCACAGGCACCACAAACCTAGGCAGTCCAAGAGAAAACCTACCAATCTACTTCTCCATTCCAAAATCAAGGAGACTCACCACACTGACATACGATAGCAATGGGTTATATGGGTCTGAAAGATGCAGGAGTGACTAGGAATTTCATGGGCATAGGATTTGGCTACAAAATTCAATGGATTTGTACGTCCTCAAGTTCAAGATACCATGGATGGATCCTCATTCACTATAAACTATTTTCTGAAGAAGTTTACTTCGTTATGTCCAAGCTAGTAAATAAAAAAGTGCCCAGGAGTGCTCACCAGCACTGAAAATCAGTGTTTAAAGTTTTGTTAGTGCAAACTATTATCCTTCCAAATGATTCCTGCTCACTGTTTAGGAATTAGCTCACCGTAAGGACCATTCCCAGCAGGAAGTCTGCATTCAGTCGGCCTGTTATGGATGATGAGAGAGTTTAACAGCAGGGCCACTCCATGCCTTTTGGCCTGAGACCCAAATAACAATCCAGAGCAGGATCAGTTTACTACCACAGACACAACATTTTTCTCTTAGCAAGCTCTCTCTGAGAAACACTTCATTCACTTTCCACAGTTTACAATTACCTAGGATGTCTGTGGCTCTCTTTGCATGGGACCAAAGTCATTAAGTTGAGGTCCGAATTCTTTCACCACCATTCGGACTAGATGATCTCTAAAGATCCCTTCCAACCTTAATGATTCTATGATTCTGTGATTCCTTTAGAAGTAATGGTGGATCCATTATGACCACAGAGACAAAGTTAATTGACATATTTCATTAGTTCCGTTGCCTTTAAAAAGTTGTTGCTTGTTGTTGCTTTTCAGCATCTGGGTTACTGGAAACACAGATTAACAGGTCAGCATTGATTAGATCCCAGGCAGTCTACACTTCTCATCAGAGCTAAAGACAAGGCTATCTGGAAAAGGAAGCCAGGTTACCCTGAAAACTTATCATAGCGTTCACATGTTACCCAGGCTTCACCTACAAGTCTATATAAATACCTCTTTCATAGCATCCCTGAGCTATGACTTACATATGTTAAAAGTTTCTACAAGTCTATAGTATGAGAAATATGTAAGTTCTTCTAAATACAATAGAAAACAACTGATAAATCATATTCCAGGTCAGAACTGGTTATTTTGTATATATGGTTACACATCTTCCGTTTATTTTGACAGCATCTTACTTCTTTCAGACACTGCAGACTAACATAGCCCTTAACTACTCTGCATCATCAAGCGCAGTTGTAACAGAAGCAAGGGCATTTTGAGCAGCCCAGAGCAGAACTGCTGGCTTACAGCAGGATGAGGATGATTCACATACAGGTTGCAAGGCTTACAGACTGAGACAGACCTACTGGCATTCAGGAATCCAAAAATGTTTACTACCTGTTTTTTGACAAGTAATCTCTCCCTATCATTGATTTAAGTAGAGGGCAGTATTTTCTGAACAGCAGCCATTCAAGAACCCTTTGGAAACAGAGGCCTTTGTAAATACTTTCTTCTCATTCTTCCTGCTTTTCCTCAGAAGTTTGAGACAAAACCCTTCTGATCTTGCATATGAACACATTTATCTCACCTCATGGCTCCTAAGAAACTACTTATACCTTATGATGACTATTCTTGTAAGCTACCAACTATAGAATGTAATTGGAAAAATTGAAAAATTAGAAATACTGAGAAAAAAATATTGAGAAAAAGATAGGACTGCGTCTGAACAATGGTAACACCACTTGGAAGAATACACTCTGTTTGTAAATGTGGACTGATCAGAAAACTTTCAATACTTAAAAGCTCAGAGAAGAAACAAATTTGTTTTCAAGTGAAATGGCTTTTACTGTTTCCCCTCTACCATTGCAGACAAATTGAGTGGAAGAATGGGAGAGCATAAGCCTGTCCCTAGATTCAAATATGTTTCAGTATGATTCTC
This sequence comes from Microcambeva ribeirae, assembly GCA_035222435.1. Lineage (NCBI taxonomy): Eukaryota > Metazoa > Chordata > Actinopteri > Siluriformes > Trichomycteridae > Microcambeva > Microcambeva ribeirae. Next base: position 5,836 of record JAYECN010006349.1, on the reverse strand, counting down.
TTACACCTTTAGGACACGATTCACTATAGTTTCTCCTAGTCACCTATGAGATGATTCAACATCCTCATCCAGAATATTCCCCTCACAAGCTCTCAACAGCTCAGAACCCTAACAAATACCTGCTTACACAATGTCCTGGCATTGACAACTGCTCTAGATACTCTGGAGAGCCACATAAACGTCCACTTCCTCCTGAAATCTAGTGATGTCCTTGTCTCAACCATCTCCTCTGGCAATTAACTCACCAGTATAATTGCACGACACGGTAAAGTATTTCCCCCTTTTCTTTCTCCAATGTCACTGAATGGTCCCTTCGGTCACAGTACAATACAGGAACAACAAAAGTTCTCCATCTACTTTTCCTACTCAGGAAATAATAATCTTTCCCTCTACTTTTGAATCTCTCCTTTCCAAAATAGCAACCTTATTGTTTTCCTAATCTCTCTCAGAGGATTTTCACATGCCATAATCATTCCTGTCACCATTTCCTGAAACCTTCTTTTTTTAAGGGCAGCCCCTGTGTCCTCCACAGGGCATTCAGACAAGATTCTCCACATTGGTACTGAAATGTTATGCCTGTGATCATACAGATAATTTGATATTCTAAAGCAGGTAACATCAGTCTAAACATTTCCCTTGCCTTTGCACTGTTGATATTGAATTTCAATTACTATGTGTTGCCCATTCATCTTCCTTGTTTAGATCTGACTGAGGTCTTCCGCAGTCCTCTCTAATGCCGTTACCCTGAATTAGTCATCTGCAAATGCTGTTGCTTCACAGTTCATTTTTCCTCCCTTTTTTTTCAGATAACTAATAAACATACTGAACATTAGACACAGGGTAAATCTTTAAGACATTTTGCTCTTAACCTGTTGACATCATGAAAATTCACTGTTTAATTCTACATCTTGCGTCCTATTTATAGGCCAAGTTCTTGTTCTGGCATAATTCTTTTCCCCTTATCCTGTAACGCATAAAAAATATTTAGGGTTTTTGTTCCCCAAATTCAGGCAAGGCCGTTTTAAAAAGTCCATGGTTAATGTTGGAAATTGTTCCTAGTGTTTAGCCTAAATTTAGCCAATCGATACCTACCTGTTCTTAAACTAATTAAAGGTCTTTCCCTTGGGTGTATTTATGGCCAGCCATCAGATCCCTTCCCAGCCTTTCTTTTGTTAGGCAAAGTTTTTAAGCCAAACATATTGGACCTTTATTCCCTAGAAAACCATAGAAACCATCCTTACACCTGTTCCACCTTGAAAGCAAATTTATAGCGAATGACTGAGCAAAATTATCCACAGTATTCTATATAACATTTCACCTGTACTGGCACAACAGTATTAATTTTTCTTTTTCTCTGCTAGAAAATGTTCTTGATACATTCCTGGATTCTGTTTATCTTTTAGCAGTTCATAGTATGTGATGAACTATTACTCAGAGATCCTGTTCTCCTCTCTAATGTCTAACTGATGACTTTCCAGAAAAACAAACAAACAAAAACAAGTTGTTAGTCCCTACACTCATGGCACCATATTTTTTAAACCTGAATCTGATTAAGATTTGCTTTCATCCAACTCTCACAGGTCCTTCTGTGTTGACATATAACACACTGATCATTCTGCCCTCTTTCATCAGCAAATTTCATTTGAATGCTCTTTTCATTTATGTCAAGGCCATGAATTGAAATATTAAAGAAGGCTCCAAAATGACCTACATTAGCAATCCCTCTTTCCTAACTTGCCCTCACTTGGGGTTCTCCAAGAATCTTGGATGTATGCCACATTACATTTTAAATGTATTAGCTTAATCCATCAAGTCTCCTTCTGAGATCTCAACCTCTAAGAGTTGTTTCATTTTAAGAGAATGGATGCAGGAAGAGAATCAAAAAGTCCTTCCCACATCCACAAAACTGAAAGTGAATATAAAAAAAAGGCAAGTTTTCTGAACAGTTAACTTCCCTTGATCCAAGAGATTCACTAATTCTTTCATAGACTTCCTCTTACATACTGAAAGACTCTTGTTCATACTTGTTATTCTTCTGTCTTGCAACTCCCTATTCTAGCTTCTCTCCTAATTAGCTATCTTGCAAATTTAAACTTCCGCCTATTCTAAATTTTGAAGAATTTCTTACATAACACCAGTAGCTTCTCAGAGCTCATAACTTAATGGGTATCATATTCTCCTTTTGAATCACTGGGACTTCTCACCTGAGACTGCTATTATTGCTGATATTATAGGTACCTGCAGTACTTCTAAGGATTTTAAATCTTTTACTAACACTGATGCCTGTTTCTCAGTCAGAGTGCAAAGGTATGAACTGCTCATTAGTTTAATCTACTGAAAACAGATTTTATACCCTGTCTGCACTTTCCCACTATCTTCTTGTGAAGTGGTAGACAACTGTTAATTAAACTTACTGTGCTTCAATATATGTGAAGTGTCTATGAAGTTTAGTGGCTTTTTCAAAATTGACTTGAGGTGGTTCTACATTTGCTGTTTCACTGCAACTTTGGCCTGCACATACAGGCAGACAGAGATTTTTCTAGCTGCCAGTGGGATGTTAGACCACAACTTTCTTTCCCTGGTGCTACTGCCTAATACGAAAACGAAAACTTTGAGATGTAGAACAAGCTTTTTTTTTTTTTTTTTTTTTTTTTTTTCCCCTTCAAGGACTACTGGATCTTTCTTTGTTTTGTCCACTATAACTGATCAAAATAATCTGGTCAAGTCTATAGAGGAAGGAGCAGTATCCATCTTCCTCTCAGAGCCATTTTAATTCTGCTATGCTAACAGGCAAGAAAAACATGAAAAATTATTTCAGTCAGTCATCAGATTAGTCAGAACACACCTAAGGAACTGCTGAGTAAGAAGGCACCTTTTTACATACAGGGTTTTAGAAGAAAACCATACTATAACTTTGTTGCAGTTTGCTTTACATTCATTAAGCCTGTATTACTATGACATCTGTAACAGTAGCTCTGGGCCCCAGAATCTGAGGTTTTCAGTTTGTCTGTCTGTCTAACTACTGAAATGGCTCACTTGTGAGTGCTTCATAATCCTTGAAATCTGAAGCATCACTAACTCCTGTGAGTCAGGAAAGCACAATTATCATAGGCATTTTTTCATGGGAAGCTCTTTAGATGTTTCACACTGAGGGAGAAACAATATGCATTGGAAATGTGCGTAGAACAAATTCAATTCATTCACTAATGCCCCTGTGATTTCTCTTGACCTAAGAAAGATCCTTTGTCTCTTCCAAGTCTATTAAAATAAAGGTACTGAGAGACCCTAAAAGCCCTTCAGAAAACCCTTACACTCCTCCTCTGCCAGACAATGACTACTCACACGCTCAGCTGCAGGGGTCAGCTGCTCTCCAGCATCTAGCTGGCACGGGAGCCTGCACCTGAGGACTTTGTCAGCTTTGACTTCACTCCACGTGCTTGAGCTGAACGTCAAGAGCACCATTGCTAAGCTTGACTTCCCTCCACCCATTTGTCTAGAAGACGGAGGTCTCACAGGCCCCTTCAAGACACGTGCAAGGCATGAGGAACCTGCAAGAAGGAGGTGGAGGGGATGAAGCATGTTCTGGTTAAAAATTTCTCCTCACTTTGTGGGAGATCTGTATTCAAACCCTGCTCAAGATCTGGTTCTTGAATTCTGCCTCCTCATATCCCTCTTGTCAGATATATTACATTCTGAACAAGCAATTTTGTATTTTGCAATTACTGATGCCATTTTCTATCTCCGTGGTGTCTCCTACATGTGAACTGAATATCCTGCAGGTCAGGACTTATACCTCATTTAATTTGTCAAAGTGTGTAATCGTGTATATAGAGAAAAGTTTCCATTAACAAAAAAAAAAAAAAAAGCCTTAAAATAACATCCAGACACCTATTGCTAGGTAGTAAGAGCACTTCCTTACGATATGGAAGCATGTCTCTTTCATATACGGCATTAAAGCTTGAGCAAACAAGAGTATTCTGCCTACCATCCTTGGGAATGAACGGTGCCCTCCTTCGGTATCTACAGCCACTGTGCCTGTCTGAAAGATGGAGGGGAAAAACAGGAGAACTAGTTCAAATGTTCAGCATAAAGCTAGGAGAATAATGAATGTCCCTTGCAGAGATCAGAAAGAGAAGAACTCCTATAATGCTCACAAAAATAACAGATGAAATATGGTAGAAAGGCTTTATTCACATCCTTGCACAGGGAAAGGTTACAGTACAAACTCAAGCTTTAGAAGGCATAAGAGAATCAGCACGAAAGGAGTCTTTATAAATGCACCAATTAGGGAAAAACCCTTGTGCCTCAACTGACATCAAAATATCCTACTACAGGACCCAAACTGCTACGAAACCACACTTTGTTAGTTGTACAGTTCACAGAAGTATCTGCTTCAAAGCTGGAGCCTGAAAACAACCAGCACATCCACGTCGGACGGCCTGGAGCCCGCGCACAGTCAGGCTGGGAGGAAAGAGGAATGCACTGAGTGAACTGTCACTCATAGGGAAATTAAGGGCAGAACTGTCCTCCTCATTAAATGACTTTCTATATTAAAAGCACAATCACCATCCCTGTATTAGACTCAAGAGTTTCAAGGAAGGGTTTGTGCAATTACATATCCTCTTTTTGGCAGGGGGAAAGCCTGTGGTAGAGGAAGATTCATATAGAAACTGTACTTTTGTGGGTGGTAAGGGACCTGAAATACTAAATACTCTAGTGTCTCTTCCAGAAGTTCTGGCTGATTTTTTTTAACGCAACCTCGCCGTGTTACACTGGTACACACCTTTACAACATTTCCTTGGTAACACATAAAGCACATCCTTGTGCTGAGAGCCCTACTAGAGTTTAAGTTAGAAAATGTTACATTTCATCCTGATAATTCAGTCGTACCTACCGAGCAAGTGACCAACTTAAATTTAATGGCTTCCTTTACTCTGATCTAGTGACAACACCACAACTAAGAGGCTGATGGAGAACAATACTGTACTCCCCCACACATCGCACCAGAGAAAACTAAGAGACCGAGAATCGCACTGCATGCCGCGTGCTGTATTTAAATTAACGTGTCAGCATGACTGATAATGATGACTATCACCGTGGAGAAGCCCAACTCAACTGAAGATTTCTGCCTGCATGTGAATGTCTGGCTACTGCTGAACTCATGCACTTAACACACGCAGCACAGCAGCTGCGGCAGACAACATGGAGCCCTCGCTGCCATTTTATAGGCGCTCTACCCCACTCGGGAAGAAGGAGGGGAAGGGACTTTTCTTTCTTTCTCGCAGCGGAAAGCCCCGCGCAGGCCCGACCCGGGACCGTCGCATTACGGGAAGGCTGCGGCCTCATGCGGGTGGCGGGGGGGGGGGGGAACGGGCTGGAGCAGAGCGGAGCCACGGCCAAGACCAGGCCCTCCGAGGCCGGCAGCCCCCGCCGTGACGCGGACGGACACAGAGCCGCCCCCACCCCGTCCTGCGCCATGGGCCGCCCCAAGGGCAACGCCGCCCGCCCGCGGCCGTTACGGCAGCCGGAAGCCGTCACCGCCAGACCGGAAGTGAGCCCTTCAAACCATCACCAAAACCCCCCACCGCCTGAGCCCTTCGCCTCTGCCCTTGGCGACTCATTTGATTGACACGTCCCGGTGGCCAATGGGAGCTCGCCCTCCCTCCCTTCCCTGCGGCCGCGGCCAATGGGAAGGGCGAATTCTTGCCTCCTTTGCCCCGTGATGGATGGGCGCGGGAGCCAACCAGAGGGCAGGCCTCGCCTCCGCTTCCCGCCAATCCGCACCGCGGAAGCGAGGCGGGCGCAGAGATAGCCCGCCTCCTCCCCCTACCCCCGC